>JAKSZT010054014.1:2118357-2142248 GCA_026826555.1 Tolypeutes matacus
TTTCTATGTTCCTTTGAAGGCAAAAGGTTAGGGCCAGAGGAATCAAAAGATGTAAGGAAGGCAGAAGGATAATAGAAATATTGATAAAAGTTAGAAGAGGGGCAAAATGAGACTTAATGAGATGAATATTTAACTTGTGTAGGCAGTGTAGAGTACTATGAAAAAAAATGGAGTTCCTACAATGGACTGGGAAAACAAATGGAGGAATATATATATATAGTGATTTAGAAGGCTAGAATTATGAGGAGGGAGAGAAATAGTATAGAACGGTCTGAAAGGAAAAAGTTAATACTAATAAAAAAAAAAAAAGAAAAAAAAAGAAGAAGAAAACAAAATGATGGGATAGAAATTGACACCCTTAAGTTGTGGGCCTATGAAAAAATGTTGTCTCTAAGAGCCACAACAGAAAACAGAAGGCAGAAAGAGGCAGGAAGGATAAGCGATAATTTGTAATACAGAATCAATATATACAGCGAGTGGGAAATTACTGAATAAGAAGCCCAGCAAAGAAGCGATCAGCTGGCAGCACCTATTAAAAAAAAAAAATAGAAGGAAAATGGAACGGGGGAGGAAAACAGGAATAATAGCAATAGACCAGAAAGTAACAGAGAGAAACCAAAGATCCACACAGGCAAGCAGTCAAACAGAGCTGAGGGGGGTCAATGATTCCCCTAGGGTCCACGTGGATCCTTCGTGACTACTTGTGTTTATCAATGAATTTCCCCACAGGGTTCTATATGCAGGTCCTGAAGCAGCTTTTAGCTATTAAACTAAATT
The DNA here is from genome assembly GCA_026826555.1 of Tolypeutes matacus. NCBI lineage: Eukaryota > Metazoa > Chordata > Mammalia > Cingulata > Chlamyphoridae > Tolypeutes > Tolypeutes matacus. The sequence goes on from JAKSZT010054014.1 coordinate 2,119,135, forward strand.
AAAAAGAATTTATTTTTCATTTGTTGAGGTGACCTCACTTTTTTTTTTTTTTTTAGCCAAATGCAGGACCCAAAATAATTCCTCCTCTAGACCAACCCCCTTACGGAAGGGACCCTAGCTGGGCCTGTGGAAATTAATCAAGCACGTCCCACTTTCCGGACTCCCCAGGTTAGCTGAAGCTCTGATGTTAGTCAGTGAGGAGTGCTAAAGGCGGCGGATCCCGCCCCTCCTGGTGCCGAGCTCCAGCATCACCGGGCTGCTCAGTAAATCAGTTTGAGTGTAGATTCGCGTCTGCTCTCAGCCTGATGCTGCTTCAGGTCGGCTTATCTGCTCCCCAAAGCTATGGGGCGGTGCAGGCAGCCAGATCGATGTCTAAAAATATAAAATACCCTTCCCTGTCTTCCAACCGAACCCTCCTTTCTTTGGGAAGTGTCCCTTCCTCCTGGCTCCGCAGCGGCCCGGGTCTTATCCCTGGTGGCTAGGGAGATCAGCTGCGTTTCCCGACCAAAATCCCCCCTCCGGTTCACTGGGTGCTGATTAGCTCGTTTGCTCTGTTCACACAAGGTCCAAGGGGCGCCAGGCAGCCAGATCCCCAGAAAATAAAACTTTTTCGCCCCGCCCGCGGCTCCAAATGGCCATTTTATTTTTTTTCCTAACCGCGGGGCTCAGCCGCCTGTGCCAACCTCCACCGGCAGCCTCAAAACTCACGAATCTCCACCGTTCGGTCCACGCCGCCGATCTGCACAGATAGATGTCCCAAGCCTCTCACTCCACGCGTGCACAGCCCAGACCCCCGGGCAGGACCCCGTCCCCAATCCGCCTTGCTCTGGGAGCTTGCAGTGTGCGTCCTCCTACACTAACTCCATCTTGGCCCCTATCATTAATTTTTTTGCATTTGCATTTTAGCACTTGTAAGAAGTAAGATGTGGACTTATATATCCATAAATACAATATAATACTTACCCATATGGAAACATTTACCAGAGGTCCTTATTTCTTTATGCTGCTTTGAACCACTGTCTTGTGTTCTTTCCTTTCAGTCTAAAGGACTCCCCTTTAGCATTGCTTATAGGGCAGGTCTAGTGGTAATGAACTCCCTCAGCTTTTGTTTAGCTTGAAATGTCTTAATTTTTGAAACAAAGTCTAACTGGATATAAAATTCTCAGTTGTCAATTGTTTTCTCTCTGCTCTTTAAGTATTTCAACCCACTGCCTTTGGTTTCTGATGAGAAATAAGCACTTAATCTCATTTGGACTTCCTTGTACATAAGAGATACATGGCTATCTCTTGCAGCTTCCAGAACTTTCTGTGTCCTTTGCATTTGACAGTTTGCACAGTATGTGAGGGGGTATATATATATTTTCCAAGTTTAGTGTTCTTTGCTTGTCTATTTTCATTTTTTATTATTCTTTTGTCTTTGCTCCTCAGCCTAACTTATTTAAATTGTCTTGTCTTTGAGTCTACCAATTCATTCTTCTGCCATCTCCCATCTGCTATTGAAACCCTCCTAGGAATTTTTCATTTCAGGTTTTGAGCTCTTCAACTCCAGTAGTTCTGTTTGGTTCCTTTTTAGAATTTCCAACCCTTTATTGAGATTCTCACATTCATTCATTGTTTCATTTTTTCCTGATATACTTTTTTAGTTCTTTCTCTACATATTCCTTCATCTACTTGATGATATTGATAGTTTTCCTGATGTCCTCCAGTTGTTTCTCTGTATTTTCTTTCATCTCCTTGAGCATATTGAAGATAAATTTTAAAAGTCCCTTTACTGTATGTCCACAGTCTGGTCTTCATTTTTGTTTTCTGGATTTTTTTTCCTTTGGATAAGCCATCATTTCCCTTTTCTTTGTCTTATAAACTTTTGTTACACACTTTACATTTTAATATTTTAAAATGGTAACTCTGGGATTTATTCCCTAAAATGTCTGTTTCTTGAGTTTATAACCAGCTAGTGATAAGGCATATTTTCTTATGTGTCAGGAGTTAACAAAATCAAGGAAACCTAAGCATAAAACACCCTTTACAGTCTTTCCAAGTTGGCTTTGAACTGGTTGGGGCTGTCTTCAGCAGCCCTCCTATCAAGAAGGTCAGCTCAAAATGAATGCAGCATTCAGGGTCCTCTCTGTCTTTCCTGGGCTGGGGTCTTGCTCTGCACTTGTGCTTGCTGGCGGCCTTAGGGTATTTGAATGCCCCTCTAATCCCCAGGAAACAAGTTTCTCTCTCTCCTGGTGTTCCTTTGCAAGATTTAAAGCAGGTATGTCATTGCCCCAGGCCACCCAACACAATTGTTTTTTGACTCTGCTTTAAGCTCCCAAATTACTTTTGCCTGGAGTGCAAATCTGGGAGGGAGCACACAGGAGAGGGATTTCCCACATGATTCTTTCCCAGTCAAAACAAGGCCAGAGACCTAGAAAGCGTAATCCATCAGGCTCCAAATTTCCCTGGGGAGGAGATGAGGGAGGAGTCAGGAAGGGCACCAGGGTTTCCCCCACATCTCTCCAAAGCCATGCTTTCTTGTCTCAGTCTTCAACTGTCCGCTGCAGCTCTGAGGAAGCATATTATCCTTTCATCTCCTATGCCACTTTTGCCCGGGACAGGCTGGAACAATGGCCGCCCTCAGAGCAGAGCTCACATTAATCTGAAGTAGTTAATGAAAAGAAGTGACCAGCTTTCAGATCGTATGCCCCTGGATCTTGAGAACTGGGGCTTTATGGCCAGCTCTGGCATCAGCCAACTGCACAAGTATCTCACTGATGCCAATTGCGAAGTTTGGGGATGGGCGACAATTGTTGCTGTTGAGAGTACAAATCATTGTATTTACCACAATTTATCAAACTCTTCCTTCTGCTTTTCTCTGGATGCTGCAGTATTCTACTGCACTCTGGAATATCAAAATAGTTGATTCATACAGTTCTTGCTTGTTTAACAGTGGTTCTCATAAAGTGACTTGTTCCTGGAACTTTCTACTCCACTACATTCCCACAATCCTTCTTCTTTGTTAGTATTTTGATCTGCAGTGGCTGCAATGATTGACTAATAAGGTAAGAGTGCTTTTAGACATACTTTGCCTTAAAAAGGAGTTTAGATCAGTTGAGGATATAGCCAACTCAGGGGGCTCCTTCCTCCAGAAACTGAAACAGTATTACGTCACCACATGTACCCCTTCAATTTTAAACTTTTAGATCTGAGCAGTGTAAAACTATTTCCAGATTTACACAGAATTTGAAAAGCCATTCTATCATTATAAATGATCCTTTCCATAAAACGACTTTTCAGGAAATGTGAAAGGAATCTAGAGTTTTACTTTTAGTTGCCAAGCATGACTTTCAATTAAAATAATAGTTAACTTTCTTGGCTTTCAATAAATGTCATTCTGTGTAAAACTCAAGAGCAGAGACTCAGAATTGAAAGCCATTTTCATTGCCTCAAGGGAAAGTGAGATACAAATAATATGGGAAACCTTCTCTCGCTGTCACCTTGCTACAACCTGTGAGCTGGTGGCCATATTTAACAAAGAATTATGGGAAGATTGAGGAAGATTGAGTGTGTGAGGCTGAGGAAATGCCAGAGTAAGGCTGTGACATTTGATGGTGACAAAAGCCACTCACTGAAATGTCATGAATTGAATTTCCAATATGCAAGAAGATAGCAAATTACCCTTCCATATAAGGGTGGCAATAAATAATTGTTTACAACTAGATACAAAGTGATAAATATGGTGGCACTAGGCATGTCCTTGCAGACAGTCTGTGGAGGGGCGTATATGATGCAGAGGAATCAAATTTTATTCTCGGCTTTGTGGTGTGACCTTGTGCCTGTGACTGTATTTCTCTCGATTTTTAAGCCATTCTTGTTGGACTCTATATTACTGCCTATCAGGACAGAACAGGGAACAACTTTAGCCGTAACATCAGGTACATGCTGTCATCTTAAAGTGTGACTTCAGACACTTTAAGATACCTCCACCTAACACGTACAAAATAACCGATCCTGGTTTTTAGAGTTATTCAAAGACTACTTTGCCCATAAGTCATGATCCCACCAATTGCTATTTTTCATTTCTTTAGGTTAAACGATAAAACCTTGCCCTTTCCATTGTGGTTCTTGGCTGAATGAGCAAAGAAACATGGCTTAGAGACAAGACTTAGGGCTGGAATCCCAGTTCGGATATTTCCTGGTATTGTTAACTTAAAGTGAATTCTTGGATTTCTAGTTAACAATGTATTAATCTGTAAAAAGATATGATAATATCGACCTTAAAGTGTTGTCTTGAAAATTAATTAAGATGGTATCTGTTAATACAGTTAATAATTTCACAGTGGTACAGAGCTGGAATTAATTGGCATTCCCATTGTGCCTTTATACCTGAATTTATAATTTTTCATATCTCCATCTATGGGAGCAAAGTACTATCTGTTTTTATGATTCCAGAATTCCATGCTAAAGAAAAATAACCTTGTAAAAAGTTTTGGATGAAGATATACTTTAATTTTGCTTCTGGATTTTGATTAAATGCTAAACACTGTCTTCAATGCACTTTTAGATTTGCAGTATTTCTAGTGAGGGGATAGCTTTGCTTTGTCTGTTGGCTACTTTTTTTCATTCTTAATTTTAATAGGCAGAAAGCCTTGACTAATCTGTAGCAGAATTATAGCATGCAGGGATTTTCATATTAAAAGCAATTGCACATGAAGTTATGCACCCTAATTTAGAAGTCCACCACCAAAAAAATCACTAAATGCTGTTTGTTCTTACCTGTCATTGATTTTGATGTGCCCTATCTCATATCCTCCAAAATTCCAGAGCTTCACCAAATCTAGCGATAGGCCTGTATAATAATGAACTCTGAAGTAGACAGAGTGGTACGCTGAGATAAATGCAGGGAAGCATGGGCAGGATGAGATGTTAGCATATTTCTGAGATCAATGGGTGCATAAGGAAAAAAGGAGGTTATTAAGAATGCTGAGTTTATAGATTTAGGTGGGAATCTATATGTTTTCTTCAAAAATTTGATGCATATTTATAAAAGAAAGTTAATGTCACATTTTGGTTTCCAAACACTGAAAGCAACAAAATTTCTCATGTAGTGCATTTAAAACCAGCCAACCAATCAACAAAACAAGAGTCTCATTTTTATTGTCTCAAGAGGCTCCAGGCAGATTGGCTTACATGAAGATTACAAGCTCATTTTCAAAATCAGGATACGAAACTACAAAAATAGCATGATTCTAAAATGCTGCCTAGATATAATTATTTCATATCTATTTGTTTGCTTATATACATGTGTGAATTTTACAAAAATATTTGGTATCTGTCAGAATGAAATACACCTAATGATTGACATCTATCTCAGGATTCTGCTTATACAGGGGAGATTTTCAATTAATAACTGTTGAATGAAGTATCTTTATGTTTTTCCAGTATTTTCCAAGTTTTCTACAGTAAGTATAAGGAAATAAAAAGATTTAAAGCATTTATTGTGAAAAGATGTTGCAATGTTTTAAAACCTATTTGGGATTTGTTTAGCTCTGCTGGATTTAGTAAGGGGAACTGGGCCAATCTGGGAGATGACGACCCCAGTCAGACCTGATTCTGGCAAGCACAGGAACAGCTAAGGGCAAGTCCACAGGAAGCTCCCTGACCTCTAAGTCCTGCCCCAGGAATGGAAAGGCTTCTCCCAACATGCTGACCCGAGGGGAGGTGGCACTGGTAGCTGGAAAATGTGCTTATTAACAATTTCCTCACCTACTCAGCTCTAGATCTTCCCAGACACAAATGAGACAGTTTTCTGTTAATCTAATCTTAGTAGCTTACTCTTTGTTCTTAGTTCCCAGAAGGACAGTAACCAGAATTTCCCAGTTCTGCTTACCGGAATAACAGGAATAAAGTAACATCGCAAGCAAAACCACAAACTAGCATCAGAAGCACCAATATCTAAATCTAGACTGTGACTGGTAAATCACTGAGACAGGGACAACAGGAGTAACTAACCTGCTTGAGCCGCCGACACAGGACTGAAAAATTGTAGGTAGCCTCCTCACAAGACCCCTGGAAGCATCACTTATTTTTTCCTTATTTTCTTGTTTTTTCCTTATTTTCTTGTTTTTCTTCTCACCTACCCACTTTTTCTTTGCCTATAAAAACCCTAGCTCCCATTCTCGTGTTGAGCTGGTTTGGGGATAAGTCACCCAGTCCCTCGACTGTGCACTTGCAGTAAATCACCTTCTCACTGAGCGACGTGTTTCTCCTTTGTGGCGTCAGATTGGGCAGGCCCTTCCGCTGGAAATGTGCCGTGCTTATAGCAACAGCAGCACCCCCTTTGTTATCTGGAGCCAGGGATCTCCCGCAGGGCTGGGGCAGTGGCAGAACTGGCCTCCAGGGAATGATCCCTCTTGGGCTGATTCCTTCAGGTGACCTCACGGTGCCTGTCTTAGTTTGCCATAGTGCTGCCAATGCAAAGTACCAGAAATGGGTTGGCTTTAATAATGGGAATTTTATTTAGGGTAAAAACTTACAGTTCTGAGTCTGTCAAATGTCCAGATCAAGGCACCAGCAGAGATGCTTCCTCACCAAAGTCAGCTGCCACGTGGTGAAGCAAGATGGCGGCCATCTCTGCCTAGGTCTCTGCCTTCCCCTCCAGGCTCTTGGAACCCAGAGCTCAGCTGTGAGCAACCAGGCATAAGGCTGGTCTCTTTCTGGCCTCCTCCCTCGGTCTCGGTTGCTCTGCCTTCTTCCCAAGTTTAGTTGTAAGCTTTCAGGCATATGGCTTGTCTCCTGAGCCTTGAGCTGCTCCATGGGCCCAGCCCTCTTTCCATGCCTTTGTGCTCTGCTGGTTCCAGACTCCGGGACCTCTCTCAGCCCTTGGGGCTTTTCTGTTTTCCTGCAGTCCTGTCTCTCACATGGCAGGATCAATGTGTGCCTCTGTGTCTCAGTTTATATAAGACCCAGCAAGAGGGTGGAGACTCAGCCTGAGTCATGTCTCACTGAACAGGCCAATCAAAAGCCATCTACTCCAGCAATCTAAAGTGAATCTAATGCAATCAAAGGATACTATACCCACAGGAATGTATCAGTTTAAGAACATAATCTTTTTAGAGTCACAAAATTCAAACTGTCACAGTGCCTCTCTGCTGTCCAGCCTCTTCTGTCTCCATCCCTGTGCAAACAGCAGTGTGTCTGTCTTTGCTGTGTGCAGAGTGAGGAGGAGTGGGGGCTTGACACAGTCCTCTCCTTTAGGGAGGATCCAGGGAGGGGACAGATCCAGCTTACTGGTGAGGCACAGCCCTGCATCCAAAGGTACAGTAGTCCAGGCACACTGTACACTACATCCAGAATACCTGGCTTCTCAGTTGATGGGAGAAGCCTGACAATAGGGAATGCGGGTGGGAAACACCCAGGGGAAAAGGGAGCAGGAAGTCATCCCCAGAGGTGCCTCTTCATGGACATAAAGACTCTTGCATCACTTAGGGCCCAGGAACAGCCCCGTGAGAAGAGATACTGCCAAAACTGAGAATAGCTCTATAACCCACAAACACTGTCCCCTCAATGGGTATAAGAGGCAAACCTGACTTGGAGAATGGGCCTCTGGGTACCTTTTATAATAATGAAATGTCACAAAGGGCTGACCTAAGACTTGGGTACCACCCAGGAGCCCAGTGGCCAACTCTGACATCTCATCTTCTCAGGCAGAGAGGAAGATTTAGTACTAAGCTTACTAGAAGAGAAGGTTCTAAGGTTGCTTAACTCCTCCAAGAAAGGCAGGGGCAGATCATGAGTCAGGCATCGTAAGAACTGAGATGCAGACCAGCATGGCAATGTTTGGTCAAGACAGTGAGCTTTAACATACCTCCTTTCTAATGCTTATTCTGCCACCTGTTTCACTGAGTTACTTTGGGTAAACCATTGACCCAGTTACCACATCTGTTAAGTGGGAACAAGGAGGAACAACTTCACAGTGTTATTGTATCAAAACTCTTGGCCCAACTGTGTCTGGCCCAAAGCATCTGCTCAGCCACTCTTATCAATTTTAAATTAGTTGTCAGGGGTATTGCCTTTGCCCCAGGACAATAAAATCCTTTGTTCTTATGAGAGCCTAACAAGGGGTCCCAGGAAGCCAAGGACTGATATAGGAGACTCTATTAGTCAGCCAAAGGGGTGCTAATGTGAAATACCAAAAATGGGTTGGTCTTTACAAAGGGTATTTATTTGGGGTAGAAGTCCACAAATACCAGGCCATAAAGCATTAAGTTTCTTCTCTCACCACAGTCCATTGCCATGTGTTAGAGCAAGACAGCTACCGATGTTTGCCAGGGTTCAGGCTTCTGGGGTTCCTCTCTTCCCGGGGCTGCGTTTCTCTCCGGGCTTAGCTCCTGTTTCCTCCACAAGGTCAGCTGTAGACGACCAGGCGAAAGGCTTGCTTCTCTTCTCCTGGGGTTTTCTTTCCAAGATAAAAACTGCTTCTCAAAAGACTGCTTCAACTCTGCTCTTTGCCTTGCCTTTTATATTTGATTCCCCACCCACCAAGGGGTGGGGCTCAATGCCCTACTGATGTGGCCCAGTTAACGCCCTAATCATAACTTAATCATGCCCAGATTAACAGATCAGTTTACAGGCATGATCCAATTATATTTTTGGAATTCATAATTACATCAAACTGCCCAATTACAACAGAGACTTAGGAAATATTGCATTGCCAAGTGTATCTCTTTTTCATTAATGTAAACTGATGGCCTAGAGATGTTGGGTACCATTCAGAGACTTGTCCTCTGGATGCTTCAGTTGCTCTGTCACAATGAATGGGACAATTTATGCAGAATGTCTTAATTGTAAGATTTTAATGGAATAGCATTGAATCTACAGGACAATTTGGGAGAAAATGACATTTTTATGATATTGGATTTTCTAATCCATTAATCTGATGTGTGTCTCCATTTACTTAGATCCATCTAACTAGCTACCTAGCTAATATTCTATTTGAGCTTTCCATCAATGTTCATGAGACAATTGATCTGCAATTTTCCTTTCCTGCAATGCCCTTGTCAGGTTTTGGTACTAAGTTTAGCTTGGCCTCATAGATTGGTTGGGAATTGTTTCTTCTTTTTCTCTTCTCTGGAAGATTTTATACAAGGTTGGTGTTATTCTTCTTGAAATGTTTTTAGAATATACTGGTGAAGTCATCTTGGCCTAGAGTTCTTTTAGAGAAGGTTTTAATTATAGACTAAATGATGTAAGCCTATTCCTATTTCTACTTCTTCTTTTCTTTAAATTTTATTTTTAAAGAAGTTTTAGATTACATACATGTTACATCAAACATATAGGGATTCCCATATACCTCACCCCCACCCCTCCCACACTTTTCCCCATTAACAACATCTTTCATTAATGTGGTACATTTGTTACAATTGATGAACACATATTGAAGTATTGCTACTAACCATGGTCTATACTTAAACTTATGATGTACACTTTGCACCACACAATTTTATAGGTTTTGACAAAATGTATAATGGCCTGTATCTGTTATTGCAGTCTCATGTAGAAGAATTTCAGTGTCCCAATAATGTCCCATGTTGCCCCTATTCTTCATTTCCCTCCCATCAGAACCTCTGGTGACCACTGCCCTTATATCAATGTTACAAGTTCTTCCATTACTAGGACAATAATAAGTCTACTTTAGTCCATAGTTGCATTCCCCCCTTATGTTTGTTCATTCCTCCATCTTGAAGATTTTAGTATGGTGATGCCGGCTCTGCTTCTGATTGAGAGGGGGCTTAGATCCCATGGGGTAGATGGGTGGAACTGTCTTGCTTGCAGTTGTAGATATTCTGTTTTGGGGGTGGGTGTTGTCCATCATCATCCTTTTGTAAATTGTCCTGGGTGAGTCAATGAACTGGAGAGTGGGTGTTGGCTGCAACTCTGCTGAGATTCAGGGCTCAACCTGCCAGATGACTTAAGTCTTTGGGAAAAATATTGAATGGGTGTAGTGCTAATTATAGGTTTAAATAAAAGGGCCATAGAACCATGTGTAGGCAAATTATAAATGAGTCTAACTCCTACATTGGGGAGATAGATTATCACATATTCCAAGGTAAGGCCCACTGACAGGGTGGCAAATTCCTGTAGTTGTCTGCCCTGCCTATAGTGTCCAGATGACTCTAGATCCCTCAAGAGCATCCCTGCTTGAGGCACTGTTTACTGTGGCAGTCAGTGAGATCCTCCTGAGACATGCATAAGCATGTCTGGAATGACTTCCCAACTCACTTTGAAAACCCTTAGCCATAAAAACTCGTTTGTATTTAATATTTCCCCCTTTTGGTCTAGGATTTTTTACAAATGCATTGCTAGTTGGTGCTTGTTAATAATCCCTCTGTGCCAGGGAGGATCATCCTCAGGAGTCATGTCCCACACTGAGGGAAGGTAGTGTGTTTATATGCTGAGTTTGGCTTAGAGAGAGGCCACATTTGAGCAACAAGGAGGCTTTCAAGAGGTAACTCTTAGGCAATATATATTACTAGGTTAAGTTTCAAATTTCACTAGGTTTATAAGTACAAGCATGTATATCAAGGGTCTGTCTTTGCTAGGCACTATCCATGTACTCTAGAGATTCTTGCCACTCTATTAGAGAATGTAGCAGGACTCCCCAGGAGAGGAATTCAATTTCCTTCAGTTATTCTATGGGTCTCCATCTACCAAGACAGCACCCCATGACCACTTGAACATGTTCATATTCTAGGGAGGCATGTCCCAGGTGCACCCTTTCCCACACATACCATCATTGACACACTGCACCAGTGATCCTCCCCTGCCACAGTTGTGACTCTTCTGCAATCCAAAACCTCCCCCAAAACAAAGACAAAATAAAACAAATAAATGAAATTAATAAAAATACCAAATGCAAAAATAAAAATAAAATAAAATAGATAAAAATTTTGCATTGAGTCTTGCATCCCTTTAAGATCCCTTATCTTTTCTCTACAGTGACAATTTCTTCTTTATGTTTCCCCAGTGTATTTTTTTTTCACTTTATTTTCAAAGAAGCTTTAGGTTACAGAAAAGTCCCATAGAAAATATAGGGGATTCCCATATATCCCATCCCCTCCCCTTTCACATTTTCCCTTATTAATAACATCTTGCATGAGTATGGTATATTTCTTACAATTGATGAACAAATATTGAAGAATTGCCACTAGCCATGGTCGATTGTTTGCACTATGGTTCACATTCTTTATCACACACTTTTATAGATTCTAATAAAATGCATAATGGCCTGTATCCATCACTGAAAGATCATGCAGAGCAATTCCAATGCCCTAAAAATGCCCCATGCTCCATCTATCTTCCCTCCCCCTTCCCTCAGAACCCATGGTTACCACTAAGTTGCAATTTTTGAATAATAAGGTACATATTTACATGCATTAATATTGAGGGCTTAACACATTGGTCTGTCTTCTCTTATTAGGCACTGCCTATGCTCTTGAGAGATTCTTGCTCCTCTATTTGAGAGCATAGTAGGACTCCCCAGGATGGGAGTTTAATATTTTCTTGTTTATTTTGTGGGTCTATACCCATTCTGATAATACCCTATGATAAGATGAACACTTTCTCATTCCGTAGAATCATGACCCAGGTGTGCCCTTCCCATATATCCTTCCACCCCCAATGCCCTGCACTAATAATCCTTCCCTGCTGTATTTGCTAAAAGACCATTCCCACTATTGTAGCTTTAGCCACAGACCTAAAAATACCCAGAGTTCACCTGTTCCTTCCTCCAACCCTCCCCTCAGTTCCATGGATAGTCCAACCCAACACTCCCACCATGCTTACTCTCACATTCCAGCACCATTGTTCTCACTCGCATTCTTGCATCACCATCACCCCATCCACTGCCAAACCCACCCCCTTCCACCTTATCATAGGTCTCGCCCATGATGAGCCTCAGCTCACCACTCTCTTACTCCCTTTTTGTCTCCTGATAACCTATCTTCCAGACTCTAGCTCTGTGAGTCTGCTCAATTTGCTTAGGTCATATCAGTCAGGCCATGTAATATTTGTCCTTCAGTGACTGGCTTACTTCACTCAACATACAGTCTTCAAGATTCATCCCGGGAAGCGGCTGTGGCTCAATCAGTAGGGCTCCCGTTTACCATATGGGAGGCCCCGGGTTCGGTTCCCGGGGCCTCCTGGTGAAGGCAAGCCCGCCCGCACGGTGTGGTTGGCTGACTCAGCGAGCACAAGCAGCAAGGGGGGGATAAATAAATAAATAAATAAAATCTTTAAAAAAAAAAAAAAAAAGATTCATCCATGTTGTTCCAAGTGTCAATACTTCATTCCTTCTTACAGCTGAGTAATATTCCATTTATATATATACCACAATTTGTTTATCCATTCATCTGTCGATGGACACATGGGTTGCTTCCAACTTTTGACAATAGTGAATAAAGCTGCTATGAACATTGGTGTGTGCATATCTGTTTGTATCCTGGTTTTCAGTTCTTCTGGTTATATGCCCAGCAGTGGGATTGCTGAATCATATGGCAGTTCTATAGTTAGCTACCTGAGGAACTGCCAAAACATCCTTCACAAAGGCTGCACCATTCTATATTCCCACCAGCAGTGGATGAGGATTCCCTTTCATCCATATCCTCTACAACACTTATAGTCCTCTGTTTTTTTAATAGCCGACAATCTAATAGGTGTAAGATGATATCTCATTGTAGTTTTGATTTCCATTTCCCTAATAGCGAATGATGTTGAGCAACTTTTCTTGTGCTTTTTAGCCATTTGTATTTCCTCTTTAGAAAAGTGTCTATTCAAATCTCTTGCCCATTTTTAAAAATGGGTTGTCTTTTTATTTTTGAGAGGTAAGATTTCTTTATATATGCTGTATAATAGGCCCTTATTGGATAAATGGTTGCCAGATAATCTCCCATTGAGTTGGCTGCCTTTTCACTTCCTTGACAAACTCCTTTGAAGTGCAAACATTTTTAATTTTTAATTTTGAGGAGGTCCCATTTATCTCTTTTTTCTTTTGTTCCTTGAGCTGTGGGTGTAAAGTTTATGAAACCATTTACATTTTCATGCTTTTGCCTATTTTTCGTGTTTTCAAAGTGGTGATTTACTTCTCTGGTAAGACGAGTGTTTTGGTTAGAAAAGATTGTCCTGAAATACTGGAATACAGAAAAGCTGACAATCATTGACTCCTAGAACTTAACATTGGGGCAATTTCTTACGGGTGACAAGGATTTTGAAGGAGTTTCTAGTACATAGTTGTTGTGTTGATGGAATAAGCTGGTAAATGACTAATACACCATTAATACAGTCTTCAGGACATGCTATGCTGAGTAGGAATAAGAAGAGCTTTCCTGATTCCCGGTCACTCCAGGGCAGTCAAGTCTGGCTCCCTCCCAACCACTCCACGAACAGGGCTTTTGCCAAGGTCAACAGTGACCTATGTTTCAAATTCCACTCATCTCCTCTGACACTGGCAGCGCTGGGTGTGAGTGGCCAGGGTCTCCTCCTCTGAGCACAGTCCTGATTTGCCTCCCACTGAAATGGCAGATCCTTTGTCTTTTTGCTGACTTATACTGTCCTATTACCCAATCAGTCTTCTAAATGTTTGAATGTCTCCAGGGTTAGTCCTGAGCCCTCTTCTTTTCTCTTCTTTACAATTTTTGCCTAAAGGTGTTCATCTCAACCTCTGACTTAAATAGCATCTAAATGTCAATCATTCCCAGGCTGGTCTCTCCAGGTCGAACCTGGTCTCTGAGCTCCAGACGCAGTCATCTGGTTGGAGATAAAATGAAAGCAGTTAGGTATATAATAATCACCTCACACATTGTATTTTCAGACATGATGCCCTTGACTCTGAGCAGAAGGACCCTGACATGAGAGTTGTCTTTCTAGTACTTGTGATGGTTTTTTACTGAGGTATATAAATGGATGACTCTGGCAGTGACTGCTAGATGTCCATCAACATCTGTCTCTTTTGTTGGTGCCATATAGCAAGTCTATGATTCCTATCCTTTGCAGTGAGGCAAGGCCCTGTGGTTGAATTTCCCCTAAAAAATTGAAAGTGGCTAGTGCCACATCTGTTTATTTTGAAGGCTCAAGGACAGAACCAAGTTATTAAAAATATTGGACCTTGTAATATCTCATTCATTTAACAAATATTTATTGAGAAGTGGCTATCTAATTGCAGCTGTTTCATGTGCTACAACATCTAAAATGAACCAATTTATTCCTTCAAGTCAACTTAAATCTTAAATCTAAGGTGAATTATTTGACTACAAGGAATACTTGAAGCTTCTAAGCAGAATAAAGAATACATCCAATGAAAATAACATTTTATTAGTGTTTTATTATTACAAACACGAGCAATGGAGTTCCACACCTAGGGTTAAAACCTTGATTCTTCTAGTCACAGTAACCTTACGTAAATCTTACCCTCTCTGAGTTTTCAATTTCTCCACTGCACAAAAGGTATTATAATGCCCTTTTAGAAGGATCTTGGAGTATATTTAGGGAAAACTACTAATATATTCTATCACATGCACAGATCCTTCCACCCCACAGCCCCTTGCTATTCAGAATAATAATTATGCTGACATATCAAATACATACTCTTGAATGAAAACTTTTATGAAATGCAGATTTTTTTATTACAATTTCATTTTAAAATATAACAAGAGTTATGAGTGTATCTCTTTCCTGCAACAAAACAACCTTGTTTGAAAAGGAGAGACTCCAAATTTGCCCTTTTTCAAGACACATATCATTATAATTGAAAACTAGTTTGCTTTGTCCAAAATTTTATAAACAGGCAAACAAGGGCGAGAGTCCTTGACAAACGTAAAAGTGATTACCTTTTCTCCTTCTATTACATGATTTGGGAACTGAACAACACGAGTGGGGGAAATAAGTGCTGCAAATGCTGCTGGAGGGTAGAGAGGGTTCCAGGCAGCTCTGGCTGTGCACTGATGTCTCGGGCCAGGAACCTCTGCAGCCAGGGGATGATCTGGGTGCCTGGGTGGATGTGGTCTGGGCTGGGAGCTTGGTGCCTTGGAACAGATAGGAGCTATTGGGCCACCCAGCAACGGGGCCACCTGGCTGGTATGTGAACTTGGTGTCAAGCCCATAACTAGTTTCTGCCTCTTCATCATCACCTGGTATTTATTCAGTTCCCACATGCGGAGACGACATATACCAGTGCCAGTTCCCCAGCAATGTAGGTCTTGCTGGGTTCTGCTAAACCAGAGGCTCTTAACCAGGGGTCCACGGAACCCCAAGGCATCCATGGAAAGATTTCAGGGAGTCTATGAGCTTGAATTGAAAAAAAAAATCAACTATTATCTCTATTTTCTCTGACCACTAACTGAAATCTAGCATTTCCTTCACTTATGAATGTATGCAATACATATATTGCAGAAGCATTCATTTCACCTGACTGACAGTGAGGTCCGTGGAACGAAACGGGCTAAGAACCCCTGTGCTAAACTGTCCCTCATTCTGGGTGCCTCACAGGCTCATGATGCAGGGTGGGCTTCATGATTGCAAGGTGAGGAGTTATCAACCAGTCATGGAGCACATGGGGATGAGCCCCCCACCCCACGCCAACCCATTCTCAGCCCTTGTGGTGGGGGAGGGACATGGGTGAGGATTCTGGTGGAATGACCAGACGTCCCCGTACCCTGTGCCGGGTGGGCACACGTACTGAGAAAGCCCACACAAGTCAGGGGGTCCTGCCTGGACTAGAGGGAGAGACTCCAATGCGAGTCATCAAGGGTAGAAAAGTGTCAAGAGGTTTGGGCTGCCATCAGCCCTGCCTTAGGTCCTTCCACCTCTCAGCTGTGGGATCCTGGGCAAGTCAAACATCTCTTGGCTCCGGCCTCCTCACCTCCCTGATGGAGGCAAGAGGACCTGCCTCCACAGGGCTGTTAGGTAACATATTACACATAAAATGCTTAGCATATATTTTGGCATATGACATGCATATGAGTTTATCACTGCATAATAAATTACCATGCATTTAGAGGCTCAGACAACATGCCTTCATTATCTCACCCTTTCTGTGTGTCAGGCATCCAGGCACAGCTTAGCTAGGTCCTCTGCCCAGGGCCGCAGCAGGCTGCAATCAAGCCGTGGCTGCCTTCTCTTCGGGAAGCCCACTGGGGAAGCATCTGCCTCCAAGCGCTCAGGCTGGTAGTGTAATTCAGTTCCTTGCAGCTCCAGGACTGAGAGCTCTAGTTATTTTTTATTTTTTGCCCAGTGTCGACTGAAGGCCACCCTCAGCTCCTCGAGGCAGCTGCAGTTCCCTCTTCCCGGCTCACGTCAGCATGGCAGCTCGTTCTTCAAGGTCAGCCGGAGAGTAAGTCCCCTAGCGAGACTCACACACGCACAACCATGGGAGTGGCGCCTCGTGGCTTTGCCATTTATCAAAATGTAATCACAGGCGTCACATCCCAGCACCTGACCCACACTCTACTGCCGAGAAGGTTACGGATCCCGCCCACACTCGGAGGGGACTGCACAAGGCGCCCGGGCGCAGGAGCCACATCCGCCCACCACGTCCATCACGCTCTCAACAGGGCAGGCGTGGTCATGGCTAATATTTGTATTATTATTTCAACTGTCTGGATTGATACTGAACCATTCTCCTAATGCCAGCTCTTCAATCTGCCCAGTCTGACACACTGAAAGTGGCCCAGAAATGGTCAAATCCTAAACTTTGCTAGGACTCTGCTGGCAGGTTTTACCAGGAGCAGGCTGTAAACGTGTGTGAGGATGAATACGGACTTGGGAACTTTTAAATGCTTTCATTTAAATATAGATGGTTTGGCACACACAGTTTTAACACATGGATTAAATTGCATATAGTCTGAAGATCAATATTCCCATTCAAGAGTCAATCAAAACAACATGTTGTTACATGAGGTTCATGTGTCGGTATTTCAGAGCAACGCCCCGGTGAGTCAGGGGTTAACTCGGTCCCTACCCGCAGAACTGAGCAAGGGCTCCACGACCGCTTCAATGAGGGCCACCCCCAGGTGACCCAGCTCTGAAGCGGCTAATTGTTTCCATCAATCAGAGCTGTGGGGAGTGCACAGCTGCCCGCAGAAAATGAAGGTCCACGTTTTCAAGGATTGTCACAACAGGGGAGAAGATACTGTGGCTTCCACGCCGGTGCCTCTTCCCCGTGAATGTCACATTTTACACATGCAGATAATTACCCTCGCTGTGGAAAGGGAGCTATAAATCACGGTGCCTCCTTCCCCAGTGCCAAGGGGGAGCTGCCGCCTCCTCTCAGGGCCTGCTTTACGATCTGGCCCTGGCAAAGCACACACCCCATGCTTTCAAAGGACACCCAAATGCCATCAGGCGACAACACTTTAGTTTTTAAATGTCATTTGGCACTTCGTGATGCCTGTGGCTCTAAGGCAGAACAGAGTGGCAGGTGAAAGGACAGGTGTCGGTGGGTTAGATGGATGAGCCCAGGTGCTGGCTCCACCTTTCAGTAGCTGCCTGACCCGAGGGGCCACACCCCTGCTGAGCTCATAATGCTTACTGGACAGGATTTTTATAAGGGCTAAGCGGCCACAGGATGCTAAGGGCTGAATGTGCACAAATAAAAATTCACGTATGTGTACATGTACATGGAGGCATATAGCTGTGTGGCTACGTGGACGGATAAGTCTGTGTGTATTTAGGAATACATGCATGTACCTATGTGGGAACGCATGTACGTGCTAACGTGGAAGACGTGTGTTCAGCTCATTCGAGTGCCTCGTAAATGTACCTGCCTTCTAGAAAGGGATGCTGTTTCAGGCAAGAGTGTGACTACATTAAGTCCTTATTTTTGGCAGCTCAGTGGAGTCTGGGCTCGACTCAGACTAGGATGGGTGGCATGCTTTAGTAGCCTGGTGAAGCAGCTGACAATAAAATGTGTCGGGGTGAACTGAAGGTGTGGGGCTCTGCATGGAAGGGAGGATGCACATTTAGTGTTCTCCCTGAGCAGCCAGGAGGCGAGATCAGGAAGCCGAGTGGAGCATTTGAGGCAGGTGCGATGGGCAGGAAGAAGTGGGGAAGTCAAGCTTGGCTTCCAGGCGCCAGGAGAGGAGCCGGCTGGATGGCCCATGTGCTGAGATGCAGGGGCTGCTTCCGGGAGAAGGGCAGGCAGGCTGAGAGCGCGTGTCAGTGCCTGGATGTGCATCAGGAGCTGTGGACACCAGGCTGGAGGCTTGTGATGGACAGGTGCACAGGACACATCGTGGCCGGGCAGGACACCTGGAGGCTACGGACACAGGCTGTACCACCTGTGTGGCCTTAGCATGCGATTTGACCTTTCTTGGGTAAGCGATGGAATTGAAGAAAATAATCGGCTATTGCAGGAGTTGATTTATGAATTGACACAAGCCAGGTGTGTGCCCCAGTGGCTGGACCAGAGCAGTGCTTGATTGCTCTCCATCACAGCCCACGTTCCTGAAGGTTCTTTCACATAATGCCCATCAGCGCGGGCTCTCCAGTGTACCTAAGATTTTTTTTTTTTTTTATAAACATTTTTTATTTGTTTTGCTTATGTCACTAATTCTTGGATCTTGCTGTATTATTGTCACCTAAGATTTTTTAATTACAGGAATTAAAACCACAGGCAGGAAGAATTTGCACAAGAAGAGAGAAATCGGGTTGAGGATAGCAGAGGACAAAGGAAGAAAGGAAGAAGCCTGCGGTAACCCCAGCATCTGGAGCCAAGACAGAATAGGAAACTTCAAAGAGGAGAATGGGGCCGAGTGCTGAGGGCACCGGGAGACCAGGCCTCTCTCCAGGGGGACCCTCTGTACGCAGTGCTCCTCAAACGCTGATATACTGCAAACAGCCAGGGCACCCTATGAAAACGCAGATTCCAAACCAGCCGGCCTGAGCTGAGGCCGAGGGTCTGCGTTTCCAGCCAGCTCCCTGGAGGCGCTGTTCCTCTGCAGACCACCCTGTGCACAGCAAGGGCGCGATGCCCTGTTTGCTGCTGTTGTTGGTTTTGTCATAATTAAACCACCTGCCCCTTAGATAGCGAGAGAGGAATATGCGAATGGACAACGGGCAGAGGAGATTGAAAGCAGAGCTCTGACCGACAAGTTGCAGCTCAGAGTCTAGGAACCAAGCCCCTGTCTGCTGCAGCTGATTCAGCAAGTTAAACCGTAATCTTGGTAACAATCAGCCTCAAATGGTCAGGACTCGATCAATAACCGACAGCTTCCCTAATTTTTGCCGCCCACTTCCAACTGATGACCAGCTGGAGAATTCTAACTATGTTCCTTTAACCAACTACAGAGGACACCCCGCTTTTTGTCAGCTGCGTCCAGCTTCCCCATGCCAACAGCCTCCAATCAGGGCACATGAAATCGTCCCTTTCTTCTACTCTAAAGCTTTCCCACTCCTCCGCCTGCCTTCGAGTCTTCAACAAACATGGTGATGGTGGCTGACTTCCTTGTTATAGAAATCTCTGAATAAATAAATCTACTTGGTCTCCTCTGGGTTGGTCTTTGTTTATTTCCACACTGACACATTTTATTTCCGCATAGCCGTCTCATCTTTCTCCACCAGTCAGTAGGGTCCCTGAACAACTTATCTCACCCATCTTTGTGCCTGACTCAAAACCTGAAAATAAGGAGTTTCACCCTTGGGCATGTTACCCTCCCTGCAGACTTGGAATTAAGGTGCTCAGGGCAAGCTGCACTAAGCATGAGCTTATAAACAGTCTTTGGACTGAGCCATTCCTGGAGTCAGGTTGCTAGCAACAGAGTCTGAAATTCTTGAAAAGCTCTCAGAAAATATAAACTGAATTCAAAATCCCAAGGGATTTGGTTGTGGAAAAATAAAGTATGTGCCTTGTGCATTTTTATTTCATTCTCAAGTCTAGCTATATAGTGGAGTACTAGATTCCTGGCAGGAAATAAATTATGAATATAAAAGTCATAGGGTAAATTTATAGATGGCTTCTGATGCACTTAAAATTAGCATTTGAAAATTGCATTGGCATTGTAATTCTGCCATGTGGCTGATCAATCATTTCCTGCATTAGTTTTCTCTCCTCCATGCTGCATGCAATTACTTCCAGGGCATGTAGGTATCAATTAGTCCATTGCCTCTTCCAGGGACATCTCAGTCTAGAAGCACAGTGGATCCTGTATTGCAGGTGGGAAGCTGAGGGTGGGGTTGGTGATGGCACTAGGAATGAAGAGATAATTGTCCCTGGGGCTTCAAAGAAGGACCAACTCAGACACCGAGATCCATCTTTATTAATTTCTCTGAAAGACAAGTAGTGGGACAGGGCACAACACCGATATAATTATGTCTTGAAGAAAAGGAAACCATATCCCAGTCATTCCAAATTTGCATTCAGCCCAGATAAGCCCCAAGAATACAGATTTTAAGTTGCATCCCAGCAACTTAAATCCCAGAATTTTCATTTTTATATTCTGCATTGATATAATCAGTAAATGCTCCTCCTTTGATATTTCAAATCTGAATATCTTGTTGTGAATCATATCCCATCTCTAGTACCTTTGGTATTGAAAAGGACTTCTATTTCAGACAGAGCTCACACAACAATAAAATGACGATAAGAAGTGTACTCAAGGTGTTGGCAGGATTTTGACCATGAGTTATGTCACTCCAGTCAGGACTAGGCTGGGCATTCACCCTCCCCAAAACCAGAGCTGAGAAATGGGTCCCCACTGCGCTTTAAGGTAGAAGAGGGGAGGTGAGATGGGAAAGAAGCCAGATGACACTTCTTCATCTAAAATGCTCTAAACTTGGGCAGTGACAAGCCCACTCTGGTTCTGTGTCTTTATTCCTGCTGGCCTGGAGATTTCATTTCCTATCCATACAACTGTGCTCTGCCTACCCCACCTGATTTCCAGGGATGAGGGGACACCTGCCTGAAAAGATTAAGAAAGCACATGAAAGCTCCTGCAACATGGTCAAAATTTAAAAGAAAACCAGCTTCGTCTCTCTGCCCTTCGATGTCCAGAGCCTCCATTTTAATGGTTTCTGTTTACTTCTTAGTCCACAGCCAGCTTCTAAGGTCACTGATGACTTTAATTGTCAGCCCTTATCTTGCTGGTTCTCTCTGCTTTATGTGACACTGTCATTCACTCCCTCCTTGGGGTTCTCTCGTCCTTTGCCTTCTAAAACATGATGCTCTCCTGCTCCTCTTTGTGTTGACAGACCATCCTGTCTTAATTTCCCTTTGGGCTCCTTTTCTGCTTCTAAATTGTGAATGTTTGTATTGTCCAAGGTTCTACCTTCTCTGCTCACTCAACAAGCTCACTTAGGCAATTACACCTGCATTTCATGGCTTATATCTAAAACCTTTATGCTGGCGATTCTCAAATCTTTCCCTGCAGCTCAGACCTTAATTTTAGGCTTCAGATTTATTTATCCAGTTGGCTGACACCCTCTCCCACTATGACAACGCACAGGATTCTCAAACTCAAAATGCCCAGGACTGAGCTCTCTTCTCTCCAGCCAGCACTTCCTCCTGACTTCTCTAACTCTGTGTTCCCACCATCTACTCACCCCAATTAGCAACCCGTGCCCTGTCCTTAACCCATTGCTTCACCCTGCCATGCATCCAAGCAGTAACTAGTCCTGTCAGTTTTACCTCCCAATAATTTAGTCACTCTCTCCCCTCCATCACTCCTACGTCTTCCGTGGCTTGGCCTCTGCAAAAGCTTCAAGGGCAGGTCTCTGCTCTTGGCCCTAGGCACTGTCAACTCCCACTGTCTTCTGCACTGAGCCCAGTTTCTGACTAGGGAAGGCATCTGCACTTGCCACCTTTTAAATTATGATCTAGCAATGGCTCCTCACCCCTAAATGGAAAATCCAGCTAGTTAACCTAGTCAACCACAGGTCTTACTGCCCATTTCTGTCCCCAATACTTTTACTCACATGTACCCTTCACCTTGTTTCCAACCCAAATGAGAAGTTATTTGCTCACTTTTTGAGGCTGGGAAAAAGTCCAAATCAAGATGTCATCAAGGTAATGTTTTCTCCACATAGAAGGTGGTGTTCTGGGGCTGGCTGCTGGCAATCCTTGGTCCTTAGCTTGACATGCGGCAAGGCACATGGCGGCATCTCTGGGTCTCTCCCTTCTCTTCTGGATTCTGTTGTTGTCCAGCCTCGGGCTGCTCCCCTGTGGCTTTCTCTCTCTGTCTGAATTTCATTCTGCTTCTAAGGACTCCTGCAGTAGGACGAAGCCCCATCCTGATTGAGGTGGGCCACACCTTAACTCAAGTAACCTCCTCAGAAGGTCCTGCTTACAAGGGCTTCACATCCACAGGAAAGGAGGAAATTCAAGAACATGTTTTTCTGGGGTACATTAAGCTTTAAACCATCACACTGGACATGCAAGGGAAACTGACGAATTAGAGTAGAACCTGGCCTGGAGCTGGGTCCTGGAGGTGCCACGCTGTGCCAGGTCTTAATCTTTCACTGGGGGATTGTGGGGAGGTCAGAACTGGGGAGGAGTTAGGGCAAAGGGGAGAACTAGGGACTCAGAGCAGAAGGCGTTTACCACTCTACTTAGGTATTCCAGTACCTTAACACCTCGTTAAGCAATGGGTTAAGGACAGGTCACCTGTGCACACTGACTGATCATCAGACTTGACCACACCTTCCCACCATCCCACTCCCCCACCTTCTTACATCATTCTTCTATGTACAGAAAATGATAACAAGTCTTCAAATGCCATCCCAGCTGCACTCTCTCCTATTTCAGTTTATATGTCACTTTCTCAGAAGAGCATCCCACTGCCCTCCCTCTACCACCAAATACATAGAACACCGTCCTTGTTAGTGCTTTTCAGAGAACCTGTTCTTGCCTTTATGGTCTTTATTAAAATTTGAATTATATTTTAAAGTATATTTTATTCCTTGTTTCTCCCATTAGGTATGCAGTTGATGAGGGTGGCATATAGACAACATCTTAATATTTGAACATGATTCATAAAACCATTAAACACTAATCAAATTTTAAGACTAAAAGCATAATGCTTTAGGATTTTGGGGTATCAGAAACCCCTATAGGCAGCAGTTACAAGGGAAAATATATGAGTCAGCCC
>JAKSZT010054014.1:2142648-2172829 GCA_026826555.1 Tolypeutes matacus
CCCCCCTTCCTTCCTTTTCATAAGTTTACCTTAAGATCCTCATTATAAAATGTGCTCATTAAACCAGGGCATGAATTGGGAATTAAAAGCATTATGATATGAGTTCACTTTTCTCCCAGATTTCCCCTTCAGCCACAAACCCTGTCCTCCTCACCACCCCCCACCCCATCACAGATGAGAAGGAGGGTGTCTGATTTACACACACAGGAACAAGTCAAGTCCAGCATAGCCCTTCTTACCCATCCTCCACCCCAACACAACAGTAACAATAACAGTAACAATGCTAAACTCAAAATCATATCACAATCAATTTAAAGAAATACAGTTTGTTTTGGGGCAAGGTCCAGTCTGGCTATAGACCTCTGAAACTTACAAAACCATTTATCTGCTTCCAATATACAAATGGACAGGCAAAGGATAAACATTTGCATTACCATAAATAGAATTTGGGAGGGAAACATGAGTCATGGGCCCTCTACAGTTCCATAAACCTGCAGGGCATACTCCAGAAGATTTCAATGTCTGAGAGTCATTCTCAGGATGATGATTTCTTCTCCCTGGGGTCTTGTAGGGACCCACCCTTTCCACAGGCTTGCCAAAGGTGATTTTCTTGGTTCCACCCTCATCAAGCATCTGGGTGGCAACTGAACTCCAGACCTCACCCTCCAAGTACCTTGGGGTAATGGACACACCTTCCCTGACCTCTGGGGTAAAGTCTTAACCCCCCTAGTACAGTGAAGTGAAGACAACATCCTCCCTAATCTTTGGCATACAGGCCCAACCCTCTCAGAGCAACGAGTTGGTGACCTGGCCTTCCCTAATCCATGGGGGACAGACCCATCCCTCTCAGACCTATGGGGTGTCAACCTTCCCTTCCCTAATCCTTGGGGAATGTGCTCCACCCTCTCTATACCCTGGGGCAGCAAAACTTTCCCTGAACATTGGGTAGGAACATCCACCCTCTTCACCTGCCAGGGTAAACTCACCCTCTCTGTACACATGGGTGGGGTTCCTCTCTTGGCCCAAGGAGATGTCTTAATTCCAGATCTCAGCTTCCAAGGTTTTCCTTTTAAAGCTGTTTCCCCTTCCATCTTTCTCCTACATGTTCCTTTTATTCCAAGCTTACAGTGGTTTTTAAAATCCAGTTCTCTCAAAAAGCTTGTTGGTTTAGCATGCAGGAAGCAGGGGTCCAAGTCATCAGACAGTAAGACCTTCCACAAGTCTTTCCTAAGTAACTGCATTTTCAATCCTGATGTACTAGTTCCAAGTTTAGCTAAGTCCTCAAATAGGAGCACTATTGTCTGGGGGCTTGATTTCCAGAGGCTTGGAATTTCCAGAATCAGTTTCTGGTTTCATTGTGCCCAACAATTCAGTCCTGAGCTTATCTCTCTCATCTAGCAATTTACTATAAGCTGCATGAAGAAGCCAAGCTGCATTCTCAGAGTTTACTTTGGAAAGTTCTTCAGCTAAATGCCCAGGCTCACCATTTGCAAATTCTGCCTTCCACAGAACATCAGGAGTTAATCTTGCTAAGTTCTTTGCTTTAAAACACTGACCACCTTTCCTCCAGTTTCCAATAATAGTATCATCATTTAATTCTAAGTCCTCATAAAAAGTCTCTTTAGTGTCCATATTCTACCAACAGTCTCTTCAAAGCACTCTAGGCCTTTTCCATCAAACATCTCACAATTATTTCCTTCTAAGGCCTTATAAAAAATAACTTTAGGTTCCATATCACTAACAACAGTCTCTTCAAAATGATCCAGGCCTTTTCCATCAATCATCTCACAATTTTCCCAAAAATACCCCTTACCCATTTATAAAATTTTTCCAGAATTTTGATAATTGCAAAAGCATTACCCCACTCAGGGTCAGCCAAAGGGACACTGATGCAAAATACCAGAAATCTGTTGGCATTTATAAAAGGCATTCATTTGGGGTAGAAGCTTACAGTCGCAAGGCCATAAAGCATGAATTACTTCCCTCATCAAAGTCTGTTGCCTCATGTTGGAGCAAGATGGCTGCTGGTCTCTGCGAGGGTTCAGCTTTCCTCTTCCTCCTAAGGCTCCATGGTCCCAGCTCCTTCCAGTCTCAGCTCTAGGTTGGTATAAGGCTTGTCTTTCTCCCCAGGGCTCATTTCTTTCTAGGCTCAGTTGCTCTGCTCTCTTCACAAGGTCAGCTGTAGACTTTCAGGGGAGTGTCTTGTCTCTCTTCCCGGGGCCTCTGCTGTGTCTAATTGACCCTTCTCTCTTTCCTCAGGGATCTGCTTCACTGTGTATTTACTTCCCAGGGCTCCAGCATCAAAACGCCCACTCTCTCCTCTGCCATGTGGTTTTTTCTCTGAGTCCCAACTTCCTTGAGTCCACATCCTACTGACGTGGCTGAATCAAAACCCCAGTCTTAATTTATTCAAGTAAAAGAGAAACCTCTGCAAGTAATACAATCTAATATGCCCAGAGGAACAAACCAGTTTAAAACATAATTCAATATCTAATTTTGGAATTCATAAACAATGTCAAACTGCCACAATAACTAATTCACCTTTACTATTTCCCTTATATGTAGAAAATGGTACATCCTATAGGAACATGATGTGAAAACACTATGCAAAGTAAAACATACTAATTAATACTAAGGAATATTTTTTTCTCTCAAGAAGAGAAGTTGTGAACAATGAATTGCTTGGTTGGTGGGACTTATCACTCCCATTTATAGAACCATCAAGGATGGTTGCTAGTAATTGGGGAAATATGGGAGATCACTAAATGGGTATTTTATCTGTGCCTTTGAGTTTGAGCTATGTCTAAGTAGTCATGTGACCTTGGGCAAATCAATTAACTTTGTCAAGTCATAATTTCCTCATTAACACAATGAGAAAATTATAACCAAATTATTTCAGTTTTAGTACAGTTCCAAAAATGTTATCATTCCATGGTTCCTTTTTTGTTTCTTGAATTTGCTTCCTGATTCCATAAGCAAACATAGATTGAGAGCCCTATGCCAGGCATGGTGTTCTGACACACCCCTTTACCTCAGGGGTATGCCAGGCTGCCAGGTCCAATTTCAATGTCCTAGAATAAGGGAATGTCTATGTGGCCCTAAAATCTCCTTGGACCTTCTGTGTCCCCACCTAGAGATCATGGGCTGCCAGGAGTGCCTGAAAAGTTTCTGTCATTCTGGGATAAGGTGAAGGGGATGAGAATGGTTGAAAATTGGGGGTAAGAGTAAGAGACACCTATAGTAGTGAAGATTCTTGTCAGCTTGCCAAGGTCAATTTCACTCATTTACTTTTTTTTTTTTTTTTTTTAAGATTTATTTATTTATTTATTTATTTTAAGTTTGCTTTTCTTCTCATCCTTCTCCTCCTGTCTTCACCAGGATTTGATCCTGGGAACCTCCGATGTGGGAGAGAGGTGTCCTACTGCCTGTGCCACCTTAGTTCCTGGTTTTTCAGTGCATCTCAGCTTGGCTCTCCCTTGTGTCACTCTCCTGTTAGGTCATCATCTTGCTGCATGGCTCCGCCAAGGCCTAATGGCTCACCCACGCGTGGGGCCTGGGGAGCTCACCTGCTTGTGAGGCCTGACAGCACACCTGCGCACGGGGCCTGGCAGCCAGCACACCTTCTATATTTTTCTTTATTTTTACCAGGAGGTCCGGGGGATCGAACCCAGGTCCCTCCATATGAGAGACGGATTCCCAACCATTTGAGCCACATCTGCACCCCTTATTCACTCTTATTAATGCAGCTGGCACAGCTCTACTTTACCCAGTGGTGGAAGTTTCTTTTCACCATCTTCCCTTTTAAGGTTATAGCTGTGTTTTTCAATTTCCTACATTGTACTGGGCTCCCTTCCCACAATGCTATCACCTCTTATCCACTTCCTCTTTCCCTTCTTCTGCTCCTCCCTCTTCCACCTTTTCCAATTGGCCCTTTGTTTTAATTTCCAGATGTGACACCTCAGATGCTCAACAATGATATCCGTCAATAGCCCTTGATCAGAGCAGAGACTCACCAGCTTCCGGGGATAATTCTGGCCGTGCCAAGCAGATTGAGGTCTAGAGCTGCACTGGGAGCCTGGAGGAGGCATGCTGTGACCATCAGAATCAAATGGTCACTGAGATTGTCCCCAGGTAGCCCCCACTCCAGCCTGGGAGTGGACAGGTAGGTAGCTGGCCTCTTCCCTGCCCATGACTTGGGTTAGACACCCTGTAAGTGATACTGTCATTGTTTCTATGCCTAAATCAATTGTTTGAATGGTTATCAAGAGCATCAGTGGAAACAAAGCTTTGCCTGCAATGGTGCAAAGAGGAGGGTCCCAGCAGGGGAGCAGGAGGAGGCCAGAGAATCCCCAGCAAGAGGGGAAGGAGAAACATGGTGAGGAAGAAGTCAAGTAGAGACGAATAACACGGCCATTATTGTGGTAAAGTAGAATCGTCTGGCTGCGGTGCTTGGAGTTGGCTGGTGAGAGAGAGGATTACAGTGGCAAAGTGGTAAAAGCCAGGGCAGTCTAACAGTGTTGTACTCTCTCTCATTTGTACCTAATTCTGTTTCATGAAACATTGATTAAACATTTATTCTCTATTGGGCACTGGGCCATATGCTGCACGGAAAGGACAAATATTAAGATGCCTTAAGTTGCATTTTCTGGTTTCCAGAAACTCACAGCCAATAAAAAAATTAAACACACACTCATATATATATCATATAATATATGATGATGTTCATACATGAAATATTATGCAAACATATATAAACACATACATAAGATTATATGTGTCATATAAGATATGATGATGGTTAGCTGTAAAAGACTGCATATATGCACATAAAATGTATATATATAAGATTATGCCATATACATGATATTGTTTAATATGTGAAAGGTTGCATAAATAAATGTACATGTAAAATATATCATATAATACACAACAAAGTTTGCCAGAGTCCAGAGGTATATACAAAGCTATATGAACACAGATAAGAAAGTTCTTCTTCTTCCCTTGGACAAGTTTTGTGGAAACGACTCTGATGATGAAGTGAGTGAACCAGGCAGTAGGGGAATGAGGAGAGGGACACTTTCCTGGCAGAGGAGAAAGCGTTGACCCCTTGGTCACTTGTCCACTACGCAGCCATTCCATGGACTCTGCTACTGACAGCTCTCAAGCCTGTGCAGTCACTCTCCAGGTCTGGATTTCACTCCATCCACTGCTGGAAGAGGAAGCCAGTGCCCAATGTACCCACCATTTTTGTGTATATTTTCGATGGTCTCTTCTAGTTTAAACTGTCCTTCCATTCCTCCTGAACAAGCCCTAGCCTTTGGGGAGGGAGAGTCAGTGAAGAGACAGATCTGCCTCTGGTGGGGCCCTAGGAGAGGGGTCCTGGCCCATTTACCAGCTGAGCCCCAAAGAGACCACATGCCCCCCGTCAGTTGACGGCATCCAAATCAGATGACGTGTGGAGATGTGTTATGAACTGAGTACATTTCCAAAGTGCATCCAGAAAGGGGGCATGAAGCTCAGGGAGTGCCTCTTCATTGTCCCTGTAAGCTTGTTATTCCCATTTTAGTGACACTGGTTTAGAAGCAATAGGTTTTTTTTTTTTTTTCCTAATATGCTTTCAAATAAATGGACAGCGCTTTGTCAGCCCTCTGTTGTGCTCCCTCATCTCTAAATTTTGTGATCTGCCTTGGATGGTCTCAGGGGTTCTTGCAGGTCACAGACTCTGTTCTCTGGTTGAGGCCCACACTGTTCCTGGAGAGGGAGAGAAAGGTTGAGCAGGAAAGGAGCTGGGGCTGGAGGGGGTCGCCTGGAGGGGCTCCAGCTCCCGTGTCTCCACTGTCCCCCAGCAACGCCAAGGTGAAACCCCGTCAACCTGTCTCACCCCCATTTCTCCTTCTGGGCAAATTGCCTCGTGCATCCTGAATTCCATTTTATATTATGAATTTGCAAATCATTCTCTCCAACACCATCTGCAGTGTTTGAACTGAGAAAAGATTTGAAATTCAGATTCAAACAAAACATCCCTTGAAGGAACCAGGGATAAAGAAACATGTTCCTTGCCATTTTCCGTGACTCATGAAGAAGATGAAAATGTAACTTATTTAAAATAAAGTAAATCAAACCAAACATGACCTAAAAACCCCACAAACATTAAAAAACCATCTAATTATGCATTAGACTGCTGTCATTGCTAGTCTTCCTAAATATACTTAACAATGCCCCAAATAGTTAGAAAAGATCTTTTTATCATTGGAATAGTTAATTATTTAAAAAAATGGTTCCCAAAGTAGAGATATCTGTGAAGAGGGGAAGGGAAATTTTAAATCCATAAGGTATGACATTAATAAAAGATTGCAGGTTGAAAGTGAGCTCGGGATGAGATGAAAACAGCATGGAGCAGTGATTTACAGAACTCATCAAAGTGTCTATTACCCTACTTTAGTTCAGCTGCAGTGAACATTGATAAGTGGAGTTTCCTTGGAATCCGAAGACTTAGGACCAGGATCCAAAAACTAGGCCACCAGGCAAAAACATCAGTTAAAATAATTGGTTTGTGTTTTCTATCCAGGGACTCTACAGCAATCTGCATGCAGGCCGCATTGCTGGGGAGGAGGCTGGTGGGCTCCCTGCGGCAGGCTTCGGCAGGAGGTAACAGCACATGCAGGTCAGCTGTCCTGCTGCTGCATCTACACGGGGTAGATGTTGCCTCTGCGGCCTCCGTGAAGTGCCGGATGTGCAGATGGGTCATCCCACGCCACCGTTTCACAAATTGCCCTTGGAATGACATCTCAACATTGTTAGTGCCATTCTAACTCAAACCTCATCTTGTTATTTTGCCTTCATATATTATGCCAATTCAGAACTATCTGGACAATCAAAGTTATTTTTATACGAACAGGAAAAAAGTAGAATATAAACAATATATCTTGATAAATGAAACAAATAATAGGATAGGGTGATTCAGAATAAAGCCTCCATCACAGGGTGACAGAGTCAGTCCTCTAGATCTTGGGATACTTTACTGCCACTATCTCATTCAGTTATTTATCTACAAAAAGGATATACTTATCCTAACTGCCTCACAGAGTTATCATGAGGGAATTTTGTCAAAAGTTATCTCCATTTTCAATACTTTCCATAATAGTTTAACAGTCTCAGGAACTTGAACAGAATCTGGAAGATTGGATTGCATAGTAAATGATTTAATGAATGACAAAAAAAAAAAAAAAAAGGATAGGGTGTGACATTCTTTAAGGTTGATAGCAGTAGCGATAGACACATCTCTGAATACAGGAGACCTTAGGGAATTTCTGCAGCTTAAAAAGCCTGCAGACCTAGTTTGAGACAATCTGTTCCAATCCCCTTCTCATGTGTACTTTGGCATTTTAGAAACTATTTACACACTTTTTATAAGAATTGTTCTGGGCAGCTGGCCATCTCTAAAATGCAGTTGCTAAGCATTCAACATCATAAAGGATAATCTAATTTTTTGTTAGTACCATATTTATTTTTTTAAAACTATGGAGATGGGTCATTTACCAAACAGTTCTGAGAAATGAATAGATTATAGGAAAAAGCAAATAATATAAGAGTTCAATCCACTGGAATTCTGAAATGTTTAGTGGGTCAGAAAAAGGGATAAATTGTGATAAAATTAAATTTCTGTAATACTAATAGAGGGTTTTACTATAAAACTTTTATCAAATGTTGAATTTCAAAATACAGTTAGAATCACGCCATTGGAAATGATGAGATAGTACGTAGGTGTTTTTCAAAGCATGTGAGTGTGTTTATGTGAGATTCTCTCTTACAAGCAACACAAGAAAGCGAAGCAGGTTTTCTTGTAGCCCAATTATCATATGATTTTGCCTATAGCCCAAATAACAATCTCCTAATAATGTTTTTCTCAACCTCTCATTCCCTCTTGACTAAGTCACACCATGGTTTTGAATGAAAATTTTGGGCAATTTTCATAGATGGAATTTATTTCTAATATGTTATCCCTTCTTTATTTTTTACTTTTATTTTTCTTCTTTATTTTTTACTTCTGATAATAGCACTTTAAATACCCAGATATTGTGAGATCTCTTCTATGTTTTATTTCTACATAAAACATTAAATGAAACATCTAACCTGGTAGCTGATCAATATTACTTTCTCACACAAAGCTGTCTATCTTACAAATAGTGAAAATAATGCAAAACCCACAACATTCATTGAGTGTTTACTGTTTTCCAATTAAACCAGCTCCGTCATTATTCACCAGCCCAGAGGCAGTTACACTAGAGATGAGAAAGCAGATTCAGGGCGTCGGATTTGAGCCCCGGCTGGTGAGGCTCCAAACCACTTTGCCTGCAGCGTAGGCAGGTGCTTTCCTAAGTCTCTAAATTCAAGTCGCCTGCAGCACGCTCACTGCCATACACACTGCTCATATTGCCACTGGGCACAGAAGCAAGGCAGTCAGATGGGGTTCGCTGTGTCCACTGTCACCGTCGTTCCCCAAAGGCCTTAGACCCAGCCTCCTTGCCAGAAGGAACGAAACACTGCACCGAAAAATGTCTTCTTAGATGGAAAATGACTCAAGAAGTACCTTCATCTCCCTTCCCAGAGTGAATTGTGTGAGTGAGAAACCACTGTTTCACTATTTAAAATCAAATTGCTCTCCTAGGTATATCCCCAAGAGAAATGAAAACACAGACACACTTAGAAACTTGTGCAAGAATGCCGTTAGCAGCTTACTCACAACAGCTGAGAGGTGGACACAACCGAGAAGTCCACCAGCGGACGCATGGAAACTGAATGAGCTGCATACATACAACGGAATATTATTCAGCCTTAAAAGGGAACGAGGTGCTGGTACATGCTACACGCAACACGGATGAGCCTCGAAGACATGTTAAGTCTTCATACTAAGTGAAAGAAGCCAGACACAAAAGTTCACATGCTGCATCTTTCCATTTATGTCATCATCTAGAATAGGCAGAGCCGTAGAGCTGGAAAGCGAATTAAAGGTTACTGGGAGATGAAGGGAGGGGGGACAGGGCATGATGACTTAAAGCAGGGGCTCTTAGCCTTTTTTGTTCCATGGACCCCTTTGCCAGTCAGATGAAAACCATTGACCCCTTACTAAGTCCACACTCTACTGTATATTATTTAATAAATGTATCACACCCGCACTAACACATCCCCACAAGAATAATGTTTTTTTGAATTTCAAGTCAAGTTGATGGACTCCTGGCTAAGAATTCCTGACTTAAAAGGTACAGGGTGATCTTATGAGGTGATAAAAAAAAGTTTTGAAACTACAAAGAGCTGGTGGTTGTAAAACATTTTTACACTTTAAAAAGGTTAATTATATATTTTTTGAATTTTGCCTCAATTAAAAAAAACAGAGAATCAGAGTGAGCTTTTGCATTAAAAAAGGTTTTGAATGAAGAGCAGAAAAAGGCAAAATACATATTATATGTGATTGATAGGGTGACAATTCATATAGCTCCCTGATTTAACCTTAAAGTTTTTCCCTACTGTAAAACTAAACCTAAAGTTCCAGAAAAAGGTATTCCCAGACCATTCTCTTTCCAATATTTTTAAAACTGTTTTTGTGATTTTTGGACATTCTAGAACCTCTCTGGGTTTTAGGGCCCTATTTGTTACAGTAGACACTATTATCATATCTGAGGATTAAATTGGATAAGGTATGTGAGATGGCTTGGTCAATGTAAAATATAAGGTAATTGTCCTCTTCTCTCCCTTTCTATTCTACTCTGTTAAAATTCCCCATAAATGTCCCTGAGGTTAGGCACACTCAGACACAGAGAAAGGAGAATTGAGAAGCTTGGTGTTTCTTCTCCTTTCCTTAAGTTCTCGAGCTTCCCTGCAGCTCTGGCCCTTCCGTGGGGAGCTGCTGGTATACACAGGTTTCTAATGTTTCACGGAAGTGCAACAATACCTGGTTGGACAAACACTCTGCGTTCTACCAAAACCTTGTCAGCGATGTCTTCTCTTGGGAGGTGAATGAACAAGGCCAAAGAGGCAGATATCCGCTAATCTGTTACCTTCACTCTTAGGAGAGCTTCCTCCAGTTGTGTGTTTTCTAGACCTTTGAATTACTAGTGCTCCTTGAGTCCATCTACCTCTACGTTGCATGGAAACTTCCTGATTCAACCCTCTCCCATCACCAAACAGCACACATTCCACTAAAAGCAGGAATAAGCACATGGGACCGTCGACGTTAGCCAGGAGTGGCTGTTTTTCCACTGTCTCATCCAGAGGTGGCCTGTTTCCGGGGCCCCTACACCCTTTGACAGGAAGCATCCACCACTGAATGGAAAAGTGTCTGGACAGCTAGTCAGGAGAGCAGCCACTCCCGCACAGTAGGCTTAGTATGCTCCCCACACTGAGATCCACAGCATCCTCCTAGGGCAGAGAGTAGGGCATCATTACGTGGTGGAGACCCTAGTGGGTCAATCCGGGATTTTTAAATAATTAAGTGATAGAATAGAATAGGATAGAGCATATCAGAATACATCCAAATAATAAATGTAGAGCTCTTTTGTGAAACTTTGGCCACTGGTATATATAATGTGTGCAGAAGTGTATATGTGAATATACTGGGCTGCACAATACATAAATACTCCCTGCCACTTGTCTCCCGAAATGAAATCCCCCATGTGTAATGAGGAACGGTTAGAATGTGGAACATGGGTGAAACATGGGTTTTGAGTAGACAAGTTCTTAAAATCAATGGCTTCGCCCTCTATTTCCCAACTCAAAGATGCCTGTGGTTCTCTTCATAACATTTGGGAAATCAGGATACATCTTACGATCGATTTGGACATTTCATGTAGCTTTCTCTGTTTTTGCTCCCTGAATAGAATGAGCAGAATTATGGCCCTCTGAAAATCACCAAAATAGAGTGTGTACCCCCAAGCCTCCAGACTTAGGAGATACAATGAATCTCAACAGGATATAAATCCTACTTATTCAAAGGGGGTGGGGTGGGGTGACGGGCCCTGCTGTAATGGCACAAGCTGCATCAGCTTCAGAGAATAGAGGTCCTCATCAATCCCTCTCCATGTGCAAGGAGATGGAACGTTACAGGGCTGCAAAGCACTGTTCCAGAGGAGACCAAGATTTCAAAAGTCTACCTCTCTTCAGGTCCTTGTTTCTGAAACAGATTATTAATAGTTCAATTCCATTTCATCGTCTTCCTTTCTAAAAGATACAAGAACACACTTAAATGACCACTCTCCTATGGTTGGAAATAGATTTTATTTACTTAAAGGTTAATGACACAGCGAATAACTTGGTGTTTATCAGTTGTTTTCTTGTTTTATTTTAAATGATTTCATTAGAACCAGTCCTCAGACACTGGATCAAATTTAAAGTCCTTTATTCTTGTCACCAAGTTATCTATTAAATGTGTGATGCTAATTATAAATATGAGCAGTTTATGATTATACCAGTTTCATAATCAACTCATTAACATTATTTATTGGGTTAATTTCAGAAATATAAAACATTGCAACATCATTTTATTCTGTATTTCTTTGATTGTTGGCCTGAATATATTTTATGTGTGTTTCTTTACTTTCAAGATACTAGGGGTATAGAATTGAACAGGATAGACAAAAGTTTTTTCTAGGTCAGTTTGGGTCATCTGAGAAGCAGATATAAGATGGAGTTAGGAATGCAAGAGACATGTAGGGGTGAGGGGCACCTGGGAGTGAAAAAGAGGAGAGAGAACAGGTGTAGCAAGCAGAGCCTTCAGGCCTGGCACCTGTGAAAGGAGAGAGGGGCGGAGGATTGGGGAATAGGCCCCAGCTGTGGTCCTGCTTTGAGAAAGACTTGGCCAGCCCAGTGGGGGCCCCAGAACAGACTGACCTTGGAGTCTTTGGTCAGGCAGGAATGTCCCAGCTCCAATTCCCCTGGGTGAGAGCAGCCTGGGAGAGCAGGTCCTCAGCATGAAAGTGGCAGCTAGAGGCTGGCAGTGACGGGCAGCTCCGTGGAGCAGACTCTCCCTGGAAAGGAGAGGTGAGTGGAGCAATGCCCTAGAAGCCACACCCTTGGAGAACTTATCACTTAGTCCAGGGAAGGGAAATAAGCAAATAAATAAGCACACACTGCATTCCAGATGATGATAAGGGCTGCAGAGGAAAAGAAAGCAAAGAAAGATGCATATTCATGGAGGGAGTTATGAATTTAAAGAGTTGTTATGGAACACCTCAATGGCAAGTGGCATTTGAGGAGCTAGCTGAAGGAGGTGGAGATGGCCACATGGAGATCTGGGAGAGA
Organism: Tolypeutes matacus; assembly: GCA_026826555.1. Lineage (NCBI taxonomy): Eukaryota > Metazoa > Chordata > Mammalia > Cingulata > Chlamyphoridae > Tolypeutes > Tolypeutes matacus. Next base: position 2,154,943 of record JAKSZT010054014.1, read on the forward strand.
GATCTCTGGGCAGACGCAGTGCAGGTACAAAGGCCCTGTGGCAGATTTTTCCCTGGTAGTTCTGAGGTGGGCAGCATAGCTGAGGTGAGGGTGAGGGCAGCCACGGGAAGGCAGAAGAAAATGACGTCTGAGGAATAAGGGTGCACGTTCTTTGGGATGGAAAGTCACAGGGGCTTTTGGCTGGAACAGTGACGTGTTTTGGCATGGCTCTGGCAGCCCTGTAGAGCGTGGGTTGCACAAGAGCACGATGGGTATAAGAAGAACTGTAGCCATCCAGGAGAGCAGGGTGGGCTGGGTCAGGGCTGTAGGGGTGCAGGAGGCAGCTGGTCAGCTTCTGGAGTTACTAACATGCTAAGAATGGGCCAGGAGAGAATGAGACACGTCAGAGCTGTACCTTTTGACTTGAGAGGTTTTTCCCATGCGTTTGTTGCAGCTGAGATTGCAAAGGTTATGGGAAGAGCCAATCCGAGGAAAGAGGCCAGATTTGAGCGATATGAAGGTTGAAATGTCTATTAGACATCCAAGGGGACAGGTGGAATGGGCTGCTGGACCAAGGCGCCTGCAGACAGACAGATGCTTAGGACAGACCTGTGGTCAGTGGCGTGTGAAGGAGGGTCCCCCCGGCCTCTGAGACGTAACGCACCGCAAGGAAGCACACACAGGGAAGTGCAGGGCTGGGCTCTGGGGCCCCCGTGATCAGGGGAGCAGAGGAATGGGGTGTTGGCAGACAATTGGGAAATGAGGACCAGGGGCATTGTTTTGAGATGGTGGAAATGACGGCATTTGCTGTTTGGGAAGATTCAGGAGGGAGGGAAACTGAGGATGCAGGGGAGAGGAAGGAGCGTGGCCGAGGTTTGTCCTTGACTGGGCAAGAGAACTGGGGTTCATGGGTTACTTTCCCAACCTGGTTACTTGGCATTTTCCAGCACATAGGCTGCCCTGCTCTACCTGAGTTTCCTCAACACAGGAGGTTGTCGTGTCCTGGGACACCTGCCAGTGAGTGCCCCTTACGTGCCCTTCCACAGCTTCCGCACCCAGGTGAAATCACACTTCCAAGCCTCAGCTCCGGGATCCGCCCCTCCACAAAGCTTTAATGGCATGCTTCATGCCTTCTAGCCCACCAGGGAAAGACTGGCACTCCGTCTGTAATACCAGGTGCATCCTGTAAATCCCACCCCACAGCACCTCTTCACCCGTCTACCGGCTTCACAAGAGTATGTGCTCTCAAGAAACAAAACGCTATTATCTTTCTGTGTTTATGTCTTTAATGTTTAAAGATGTTTGACTTCTAATAAGAACTCATTACTATATTAGTTTGCTTGATCGACTATTTACTTGGGCCTTAATGATTTTCTGATTATATTGCAAGGTTTTTAGTAGCGTGTAGAATTTTAGAAAAGTATTTAATGGACCTATTTCCAAGTTTGTGGACATCTGTTTTTTTATTCTGAAATGGTAAAAAATTCACCTCTACAGATGGTTTGCAGTCCCCTAGGGTGAAAGCTCACAAGCCAGGCTCTTTTCTCTCCGCACACATCAGTACTACCACTCGGTGGATATATATCCACACCTTTTCTACGCGTTTCTGTACATGTGGATATACACATAGTAAATATTTAGTAGCATTGCTGCGCTACCACGGGTATCCAGTCTGCTTGGCCATTTGTCTATTGATGACATATAGGTTGTTACCAATCTTTCAACAATACAAACCCTACTGTGTGAAAGCAGCCTCCTCGCGACATCCCTCCCTATTTCCCTGTCCTCTTTTCTTTTCCTTCGAGCACTCATAACTACCTAGCCTTATAGGACATATTTACTTGTCTGCTTAATTATGGTCTGCCTCCCTCCTTTAGAGGGTAAGTTCCTTGAGTGGGGGGAATTGCCTGTTTTGAACTGAAAAAATAGAAGCTGGCTCTGAGGGCAGCCAGACTGTGCTGTTTACAACTTAATACATAAAACCCGCCAAAGGCAAGACCAGACCATAATCCTGTTGGAACAAGACAGAGATAAGGCCGCTCCACAGGTGCAAAAACAGCCAAACATTTCTGGCATTCTGCATACAAGGAGGCCAGTGACGATTTAGCTCCTTAGTCCTCTTGGACCTTGGATAAAAACTATTACAGATTCATAGAAACGGCCCTTGCTTCTTGACATCAGCCAGTCCAGAAGTAGCCCCTGATTCCCTGCTCAGCCAGCACAAGCCCGAACCCCCTCTCCTGCCCCCTTACCACCTTCCTCTGAGGTGCCTTCTCCCTCATTAGCAAGATGATGAACTCAGTTATTTACTGCAGGTGAGCTCCTGGTGGGTTTCAGTAGGGTTTTAAGGGCATTCTCAATGCCCAGCACAGCTCTAGGTACAAGAGGGGCACAATAAATAGTTTTTGAATGAATGAATAAATCAGGGTATTGGAATTTTGGGGCTCAGGTTATATGCATTTTACATTTCACTAAATGCTTCCAAATCCCTCCAAGATGGCTATAAAAATTAATTAGTAGGTTAGAGAATATTCACTTCCCTGTACTCATTATAAAACTTTCTAACTTTCCCAATGTGATGGATGAAAAATAAATCTCATTGCTGTTTTATTTGTTCAAGTTGAACAACATATGCTCAGATTGTTTCTTGATTTGTATTTCCTCTTCTATGAATAGCAAGTTCATATTCATTCGTTTTTTTTTTTTTGTTCTTTATTTTCTTAAGTGTTTATGTTAATTCTATTTTGTAATCCTTCTGACCAAATATTACAAATATACCCAAACATATTGAAAATCGTTTATTTCTAGTTTTCAATTGTTTCATATTTAAGTGTTTAATTTATTTATTATGTAGGCTGGGTTCCCCAGAGTTGAAAATTCCTACATGTATTTTCATTAAGAAAGTGCATCCAGGGGAAAAAGGAAGGGAGTGGGAGAAGCGGGATAGGAAAGGGGGAAGCCCAAGCAGATGCTGTGGTTTCGTGTGGGGGCCCATGCCCACCTGGTCTTCCAGGGAGCTCTGGCGTGTGAATTTCTCCCCAGCGGGGTCAGCCTCCAAGCAAGGCAGCGGCGCCAACTCACACCTTCAGAGGCCCTGGCGAAGGGGTGTGGCCAGCAGGCACTTCCAGAGGCCGCGTGGGCAGAAACGCACCTTCAGCAGCCCAAGTGTGATAAGGCGGATTTGAGGGTATCTGGGCAGAGCACCGGCGTGTCTGCTAATGCTTTTTATTGTAGTGAATTTCGTAAAAGGAGACTTTCCTTTTGAAGGATCTAATCATTTATTCCAATAAGAGCTCTTAGTTTTGTTTATGAATTATTGTGTTTATTTCTGTGCTCTTAGTTGTTTTCACTTGAGTGCATTTCTGTTTCAGCAATTAGGTAAGAGGAGGCACTGCCAGCTTGAGTTCATATTCTGGCTTCATCACTTCCTGATGAAAGACAAATCATTAAATTGTTGGGAAAACAAAGGATCCCAAAATAACATGATCGCCCATTTTTCTAGGAGAATATGAAATAAAAATGCTTTTGGCCAAATTAAATGCATTAATTTTTCTGTGGCATAGTTGAAATTGATTTTTAACTAATGAATTTACTTCTGCTTGCATGTTTAATTTTTTTTATCAAATAAACCAATATATTAATTTAAAATATTAATTTTTGCACCCTCTATTGTCCTGGAACATTTTGATTTAAACTCTTCACACTGAAACGCTGTTTTCGGCATCACAATAAACATTTCCTGAGTCATCTGTCAGTTTTCCAGAGAACGTTTTATTTAATCCAATTTAAATAATTTGTAATAGTACCCTTCAGAATTCACTCATCTAAATTAGCGTCACTTGTCCAAGCTACCCAGTTAGTAAGCAGCAAACTGGTTTCCAATCCAGATCCGTGTAGTTTCAGAGCTGTATTTTCTTTTTTTAAAAAAGACTTATTTCCCCCTGCCCCCTCTCCCCCCTCCCCCATTGTCTGCTCTCTGTGTCCATTCACTCTGTGTTCTTCTGTGTCTGCTTGTCTTCTCTTTAGGCAGCACTAGGAACCGATCCTGGGACCTTACGGAGTGGGAGAGAGACTCTCAATCTCTTGAGCCACCTCAGCTCCCTGGTCTGCTAAATCTCTTAGTGTCTCTCCTGTGTCTCTTTTTGTTGCATCATCTTGCTGCACTAGCTCTCTGTGTGGGCCAGCACTCTGCATGGGCCAGCTCACCGCGTGGGCCAACTTGCCTTTACCAGGAGGCCCTGGGAATCGAACCCTGGACCTCCTATATGGACACGGGAGCCTAATCGCTTGAGCCACATCCGCTTCCCTAGAGCTCTATTTTCAACAACCCTGGTCAATGTTTCATTTCTTCTTAGTCTTCTTTCTGTCAAAATGTTCTTTCTAATGAATTTTAAAAGTCTTTCCTAATGCTCCATGAAACTCATACCTAAACTAAGTGGAATCCATAAATTAACCTGATAACAATGACAGCATCGCATTTCATCTTCCAACCTAGAAAGAGGCACATCTATCTCTTTATTCCAGCCTTTTTTATTCCCCAATAAACTTTTGTCATTTCTTTTATAAAGGTCACACATCCTTTCTTAAATTTACTTCTAAATATTTAATATTTGAATTTCTATTGTAAATATAATTCCCTTATAAATGATGCATTCCAGGTTACTGTTCGTGTGGGAGAATGTAATTGATTTTAGGTATATTGGATTGAAAAATAAAACAGAAACCATAGCCAGAAGGTGGGGGTTGAGAAGGAGCATGGAGGCCATGAAAACACTGCACAAATGGGTAGAACACAGTGACGGAATAGAGGACGGTTTCTCATCACCAAGAGAGGGAGCTGCTGGCAATTCTGTCCCAGAGATATGCTCTTGATTCAGCAGCCTTCTCCTGTTGTTGGTTTTAAGACTGTTTTCTAATACATGCCTGGCAAAAATGTAGTAATAATAGTAATGACAATAAAAATGACTCTTACATAGTTACTGTAATAGTTAATGTGTGTACATGTTGAGTGCTTCTTTTATGTTAACTTGCTTTTTCCTCACACTAAACCTACGAGTGGAACCAATATCACCATTCAAATGATGGGAAAGTGAGAAGCAGAGGTTCTATACTCCAAGGGCAAACCAAGGTCATCAAGTTCACATGGGCAGAGCCAGGTTTGGAACCCAGGCAGCCTGGCTTCTGAGCATAACCACTACAGCAGGAGCTTCCCTCTATCATGGTGAAAAAAGAAATATGGGAGTATTTAATTCCACTAAAACTGGAAGCATTTTAACTTTAAATTGGCATTACAGTATTTCAAATGGCTTTTCAACATGACTGACGTGATCGTGTGTCATCTCTTTTTAGGGTGTAGTATTTTAATAGATTTGTTCATCTGAAGTCACTGTTGTTTCTGGGATTTATACCATTTGGTCATGGTGTATTGTTTTAATGTGGTGCTCAATTTTACATATTTGAGATTTTGACTCCCATTGTCAAAGGAAAGCTTGGTTCCAAAATCTTGTGTATTTGTATATCCTATCTAGGAAGAGATAATATTAATCTTCTGTACCATTGTATACTAAACTTGGGACATAGTTTCCACATTTTAGTTAAAAAAAATAAAATGATAAATATTGTTAAATACATTTTCTATGCCTGGAAATAGGAAGACAGGATCTAATTGAATGACCTAATGGAAGCTTGAGTCTATCTGACAATCATCAAATAACTACTTGACATTGACTGGAAATACAAAGAGATGTTAATCAAATAGACATTTTGAACATTTGGGAATGATTGTTTTTCAAGGCCGATTTAATTCAGGGGAATAATTTTAGGGGCTGGAATGAGGAACAATACTTAACAAACTGCACCTCAGCACCTTATTGGATACTGTCTTTTTAAAGTCTTAAAATAATCTGATGGATTATAAATCACTTCCTTATTTTACAAAGAAACTGAGCTCACAGAGTCTAAGTAACTTGCCCAGAGACACACACACGCCAGCGGGCAGCTCCAGGGCACTGTTATCGTGCAAATCAGGAGGCCTGCGAGAGGCAGAAGGTGCCCCACTGTTTGATGACGCCTATTCTTAAGGGAACTGCATGTGGAAACAGGGAGCTGCCCACTGTTCTGAGTAAAGCAGGGAGCCGTGTAAAATGCCAGCTTCTTACCAAACCGAGAGGGACACGTCACTAAAGAAAGACCCAGAAGAGTCCAGCTTGGCGGGTAAGTGAGCATTTATTAGGGTCTTTCATGGGGAAGTTCTTCCCACCTGGTAGACTCGAGCCTGGTCGTGGCCTGAATCTTCAGCCCTGGGTGTGGTCGGAGACGGTGGCGCTTCCACAGCTCCAGTCGAGAGGGTCTTTTGTACCACATGTCTACGTGCTGATGGGGATGGCACGTGGCGGGAGAGCATGACTAAAACGTGCAGTGCTCAGGACAGGGAATCAGGGAATGGACAGCCACAATATCCCTCAGCAGGGCCAGAGTTACCCTTTCACAGTAACCTGTAGAGTGAGCGTCTACGACGTTAGTCAGCAAGGCTTAGGTTACATCTTTACAGTGATGGCACTGGGGATCTATCGATATGATGATCAAACAGTTCACAGAACAGATTATTCTTAGAGTTCCGGGGAGAGAAGTCTAAGCATACAGGATTTACTCACCAGTCACAAGCTCACCAATGGCTATTTCTCAAGGCTTGCTGTGTGACTATTAAGAAATGAAAAGCTGATGTGAACTAGAAGGGAAAAGAACCAGAAGAGTTGTGGGGAAAATGCAAAGCCATATATGCTATACCACCTATGTGGAGATTCTATTCTTTGCAAATATTATGGGGTACAGGGGTGTAGGTGTAGGTAGCTTTTTCCGCACTCGAGCACTAAAGTTCCAAGATTCTTCCAAACCGGAAATACGGGATTCTGGAAATAAAAACATGTGACCCCTCACCAACCTGGGAGTCAACTCAAGTTGAGTCCTGTCCATGCCGTTTGTTCCTCAGGCTCCTGCTAGCCCTCGTGCCTCCAGCACCTGGGGCATGTGTGGTCCTCAACTCTCATCTCAAGAGAGAGCCAAGGAAGGAGACACCTCGACTTCTCTGTATGCCCAGAAACACCACACTTGACACCAAGGTCCCTAGGAAGACTAGAATACCCAGCGCGGAGACCCCAGTAACCTGTGTCCCTTTAAGGAAGTTTCTGGCACCCCTAGAGGGGAGGTTTGGAGGGTGGGTCTTTGCAGGAGGCCTTAGGAGCCATTACCCCATGTTCACGTGTAAGGGCACATCAGGTTCCCCCAAGCTCCCTCCTCCAGCTCCTTTCTTTCCACTCAACAGCCCTGCCAGATTCAATTATTTTAATATCCTTGCATTTTCTATCTGGCAACTAGTCATCTAGAATTGGCATCACCTGGGATAACACCCAAAGCTTCTGTTCTCCCACTTACATGAAAAACTATTTTATCTGTCTGTAAAGACAGCAGTGGCTCTCAAACAAGATCTTCTCAGGCCATAACTGAATTTGGGGACTTGCATAATTCTTTTCTAGAATGTTTACATATTAGGGCAAGTAAAATAAAGAGTATGATATAAAGAATAGGATAATTTAGCTGTTTATTTTTTTACTGCAATGCTTAAATATCAAAGCTCTTTTCTCTTAGAAATGAGAATTAAACTGCAGCACTATTATACATACTCAGGGCTCTTATATTTTATTTTGATACATAAGGCACTTGACTGACCCAAACAAAAGTTTTACTGTCTGATTAAATTACATATTTTACGTTTACTCCAGCAAGGAAGTTATTTTTAGATCATAAAAATGTATCCTGAGCTTTTTAGTCTTGTTCCTGACAGTCAAAATAAGGCTGTGGGCATGACTGGTCACTGGCTTCCATAGCTTCAGGCTTCATGCTCCTGCGATATCTGTCCGGGTTGAATGGTGCCCATCATCAAGTCACAGCTGATGACAGAACTTGGATGATGATGGGTTGACAAGTGTCCTCATAAATGAGAGCAGACCATAAAATATTAGCCCATTCTGGTGTTTAATTCTCTAAGCAAGTTTAAGTGCTTAGTTGCTGATAACTTAGAAATGAGTTATTTGATGTAACGTGGGGGAAAGAATATGAGATGATGATGTGGACCTTGATGGAGTTAGATGGTAAAGGGACCCAAATTGGAGAAAAAGAGGAAAAGGAGGAGGCAAGCAGGGGCTAGTAAGCAGCGGCTAAGAGTTTGCTATCTTGATGAAGTCAGCATGAGTTGATGTCTTTTTAGGGTGAGCCTTAATCAGTACTTTCTACTGTAGTCAGTTTTGTCATTAAGGTAGAAAGGAATTCATCCATGGCCCTGGCTTTGAGCAAGTGGGGAGCAGTCTTTGGGGTCTGCCTCCTGGACAAATGTGCAAGGAGCACAGGTCTTTCTGTTTTCCCTGTCTGTGCTTTCTTCCCCAACAGTCTGTGCTTTCTGTCCCTCAGTCATCTACTCATGTCTCAGTTAATTACTTCAAATGGTCCTAAGCATGGAATCATGGAGAACCTTCTCCACTACTCATTTATAGGGCTGTGTATTTAAATAGATGGAACATTGGATTGAAAGAAATTGGCTTTTAAGTAGTAGATCCAAGGGTGGGGAGACCTAGAGGACATTCTTAGGAAAAACAAAATAAAACAAGGATTTAAGGCCATCCCTACACCCTTAAACACACAGATAATGCGGTGAGGATTAGGTGAGGCCGTTGTTTTAGGTCCCTTGTAAACAGCCTCATCTACATGGCTTGCAGTATGTTTATTGCCTCTTTGATGTGTCTTACGTGGTCACCTTACAAGGTGATCCTGTTCATTCTGTTTTGGAGAATGGGATACACATTTTTGGAAGCCCCAGCAGCTAAGTAAAATGTTGCCAATTTAAGGAGTGCTTTTGGGCTAAAAGCCATGCAGTTAAGAAATATAATGGCTGCTCTGAGATATATGGTTAGATTTTGAGGTAAATATCTCTGTGGAATGAACAACTGAGCATTGCACACATGTTTTATCACACACACTCCCATTTATTGCTACATCCCTTTAGTGGCTCAGCCTCATGGTTGAGCAGCTTCGTTAACCTGTCAGCTCACTCACGGCTCTTTAAGTGATGTATGGGAAAGTTCTCACTATGCTAAATAAGACCTCTCTTTGCCATTATTAGTAATATCACAGTGATTCAGAACATGAAACCATTAGAACAGTAATAAAAAGAGAGACTGTCATTATTTCAACCACAGAGCAGAAAATGGGTGGATCTTCCATAATTATGGACCATAGATGCACTCCAGCAGCTGACAGGCTCCAGCTAGGAGGAAAAAGAAGAGCAGAGCTAGCCCAGCAGCTGCCATTGTAGAAAATGGCAGACAAAGAAAGGCAGGAGTGTGGGCTCTCACTTAGTGCAATTTTGCCCTGATAATTAGGTGCAGGCTTGGCCTTCCTCTGGATTGTTCCACCTTGACTTCTCTCTGTTGTTTGGGAATGAGAATATTTAATATCTATATCTCTATTTCTTTACTTTTCATCTAACTATACATATTATGTCTATGGCTCAATATACAACTATAAGCCAGGGTCCTACAAAGTATTCCCTAAGATTTACAATTTCTTCTAGCAGCTGTTATCAAATGTACCTTTTGGGGCTTTTTTTTTTTTTTTGTCAAGTTGTAATTTGATTTACAAGAGCTATTCTTTTTTCATTATATCCATTGGTGGCCTTTGGTAGCTTTTGAACTTGAGTATTGTTTAAGTATAGCCTTGTTCATCTCTATTCATCTGCTATCAGACCGATGTTTTTACATCACCATCTACTGTCAAGGCCTCACAAGTATCAATGACCTCATAACCAGGAATCAAGAGAGTAATACAGACAAATTTCCTTAAAACGGGCTTGAACTTATGGAATTTATCCTTCACAATAAAAATGCAAGCAGGAGATGACTGTTGAATCTAGTGACTTTGCTGTTTCCTACTGCTCCAGCCGCTTTCTGCTGGTAATTATTCAGGCTTGGTTATCAGCCCTCTTCTTTGCATCCGGTCTCATTTATTCATTATGATTTGCTTTAATCCTCTCTCCTCCTGGTCTCTGCATCCATGGAATGGGCATACTTTAATATTGAACTCTTAAAATTGCTGAGAGTTTTTAAGGAGAGAACATAGGTAAAGCTTTTAGCTATCGTTATAATGAATTCTAATCCTTAGGGAGCACCATCTATTGGTCATTGGGTGGGAGGTTTCCAAGACCACCCTTAGGCTCCTCAGCTCAGGGTAAGGACTAACAGATACAGAAAGGCTGTTACACTCATGGTTATGGCTTACTACAGTGAAATGATCTAGATTAAAATGAGCAAAAGAAAAATGTGCACAGGCAGAGTCCAGGAACAACACGGCATAAGCGTCCAGGTGTCCTCTTCCAGCATAGTCCTATGGACAGTGCTTAAATATCTCAGCAAGATGTGTGACAACATGTGCGGGGCATTGCCAACCAGGGAAGTTCACTCAAGCCTTTGTGTCCAGGGTTTTTAGTGCGAGTCTGCCATGTAAGCGTGGAAAACTCATATGATTGACCTGAGCTACTCAGTCTCGACCCCATCCATAGAGTTCAAACAGATATTTCTTGACCCAGGGCCCCAGGCAAACAAACCAAGGTATTCACCTTAAATCACTGTGTAGTGGAAACTATCTGGTATGACCCAAGTGCTCAGGCATAAAAAGATACTCTTATCAGGCAAGATATGCCCAGGGCTCCAAGATCATTTCCCAGGAGGTGGTCAAGGGCCAATCCTTGCTTTGGAATGTGTAGAGTTTGAATCCCCCAGGCCCGCTGAGCTAACACTGCACAGGGGTGACCTCTGTAATTGGGTTTGAGCAGTAGAAAGGCTTTGTGGGTATGCTTTACTTAGCACCTGGCTTTGTTTGCCTGAGCTGCTATCACAAAGACCACAGTCTAGTTTTAGCTTAAGCAACAGAGATTTATGGGCTCATGATTTCAGAGGTGAGAAGTCCAACATTAAGAAATCAACCAGGCTTTTTTTGTTCCTGAAGATTAGAACATTCCTGTGCTGGCTGGCAATGATCCTTGGGGTTCCTTGGCTTTCCTGTCACATGACGATGCTTTCTCTTTTCTTCTTTCGTTGTTTTTTTTTTTTTTTTTTCACATATTTCTGGCTTCTGACTGTTTATAAGGCCTCCAATAATCCAGACTAAGACCCCTCCTCATTCATTTGGGTTAACTAAAAATAGTATCTTCAAGAAGTCCTATGTACAATAGATTCACACTCAAATAAGATTAATAACATGTCTAAATTTGGGTACATAATTCAACCTACCACAGTAACCAAGACGAATTTCCCTAAAACTGAAGTGGTTTGCCAGTGCTGAGACTGAGTGGAAGCAGTGGAGTTAATACACGACTAGGTGCAAAGCTTCCTGAGACAAGTCCTGACTCATCCTAAGGGGGCCTTGGATACCCAGAGCACCCTCTGTCCTTCAGTGGGGCCATTCCTCTGTCCTGCCATCCTCCAAACTGCCCTGCAGGTGTTCTCCCGAGGGAGGACATGCTGGGTCCTGCATTGGCACATATACTGTAGAGTCTCTTTCTTTCAGAAGTCGTCAGTGGCTTTCCACATTGCCTTCCAGATTTGCATAGTTCAAGAATGGTAAAGCACTGGAGCAGAAGTAAGTAACATTTTTGGTCCAGATAGTAGTGTGAGGAGATCCATGTACCCACTCCCCATCAAAACAAGCATAAGTGGTGAAGATTTAAAACAGTAACAAAACTCAACCATTTAATTTCTCTGGAAATTGTCTTAAGGATATAGAGCAAATGATGACACATTTGTGTAAAAGAATCTACTAAATAATGGTGAGAATACTGAAAATCTGTGGCACTTGAGCTATGACTTGTTCCCTCCTTCCCAGCTACAGCTTGGCTTGACAGAAGCTACATTCCAGGCTGGTGGGACCAAGAAGTTAGGTCTTCCTCTCTTCTCATCTCCCAAACAAGGGTTCCAGCACTTCACCAACATTTTTCATGCCCTCTTACTCTGAGTTCAAGACGCTAAATTCCTGGTGAGGGCGGCTGAATGGTCAGGAGCTCTTTCTTCAACCAGCCCCCATGTATGGCACACTAAGAATCCTGGGGCTCTAATCACCCTCACCCCATTCTGTTTGTAGGTCAGAGGTTCAATTCTGGGAGAGGCAAGCTGAGAAGTGAGATCCTACTGCCATTCTCATAAAGCAGGGTTGCCACTCAAGGAGAGGGGAGCCTCTGTTCTTACCGCAAGCTCCAGAGGAATAAGTCAGATATTTCCCACCGGGAGATGCTAGCCAGCCATAAGAAAAGAGAGCACCAGGGCTCTCCTCAAAGAAACTGACTATATTAAAGAGAATGTGGGTGATTTCAAGCTTAAGGATGCTCTTGAAAACAATGAAGATTTTGATGGGAAGCAAATAAGAGGAGGCTGGTAGCTACCCTTAATTAACAGCAACAAGCAAAATCATAGGCTGGCTCATTCACTAGACACTCTCAGGGAAAGAGAGTGCAAAAGTAGCCCCCCTGTGTTTAGAATAAATCTCAAATACTGGCCTCAAAAATACCCTCCAGGGATTGAATTGTATCAGAGCAGCTTATGCACCAGGGAATTTGTCAAAAACAAAAGAGCAGTTAGCTGGCAATTACTGAAAACCAACAGCTGTGTGATACCATATAGAAGTAAAAAAAATGTAATGGCAGATAAAAGTCCACCCAAATTAATTATGACATCAAATGTGAATGGATTAAACAATTCAATCAAAAGACAGAAATTGTCAGACTAGATAAGGATATGTAATCCGACTATATGTTGTCTACAAGAGACACACTTTAGATAAAAAGACAAATAAGTTGAAAGTAAAAGAATGAAAAAAAAGTTATACTTTACAAACAGTAATTAAAAGAGAGCTAGAGTAGCTATGCCAATATCAGGCAACATACTTTAAGAAAAAATTGTTACTATAGGCAAAGAACATTTTATAATGACAGAAGTGTCAATCTACCAATAAAATATAACAATTATAACCATATATTTATCTAACAGGGCCCCTAAATACATGAAGCAAAAAACAGACAGAATTGAGGGGAGCAGACAGTTCAATATTGGAGACTTTTATACCTCACGTTCAATAATGTTTAGAACAAAAAGGCAGATCAAAAGGAAATAGAAGACACAAACAACACTTTAAAGTAACAAGACCTCACAGACGTCTCAACAACATTCAACTCGGCACCTTCAGAAGGTACATGCTTCTCAAGTGCACGTGAACCATTATCCAGGATAAACTGTAGCTTTGCTTGGCCATAAAAAATTCAATAAATGCAAAAGATTGAAATCATAATATGTATATGTTCACTGACCACAATTGGGTGGAATTAGAAATCAGTAACAGAAAGAAATCTGGAAAATTCACAAGTACGTAGAACTTAAACAACAAATTCATAAATAATGAATGTGTCAAAGAAGAAGTTATGAGGGAAATTTAAAGAGTACTTAAAAATTAATGAAAATGAAAACATGACTGTATTAGTCAGCCAAAGGGGTGCTAATGTGAAATACCAAAAATGGGTTGGTCTTTATAAAGGGTATTTATTTATTATTTCCAACATCAAAACTTCTTCTCAAAAGACTGCCTCAACTGTCCTTTGCCTTGCCTTTTATATTCAATTCCCCACCCACCAAGGGGTGGGGCTCAACGCCCTAATCCTGTCCTAATCATGCCCAGATTAACAGATCAGTTTACAAGCATGATTCAATTATATTTTTGGAATTCATAATTACATCAAACTGCCACAATGACTTACCAAAGCCTGTGTGAGACAGTAATGGCAGTGCTCATAGGAAAATGTATAGTTTTAACACCTATATTAAAAAAAAAAGTCTCAAATCTCAAGAAGATATAGAAAATTTAAACAGACCCATCACATGTATGGAGATTGAACAGTTATCCAAAAACTACTCAAAGAAAATTCATTAAATCCACAGATGGCTTTATTGGTAAATTCTATAAAATATCTAAAGAAGAATTAACACCAATACTTTGCAGAAAAAGATGAAGGCAGCACTTCCAAACTCATTGTGAGTCCGGTATCTTGATACCAAACCCGGAAAGAGATCACAAGAAACTAAAACTACAGTTCAATTTTTTTTTTTTTTTTTTTTTTTAACCGGGAGGTCCCAGGGATCGAACCCGAGTCCCTCCATATGGGAGACGGATGCCCAACCATTTAGGCCACATCTGTCCCCCAGTTCAATTTTTTATGCATATAATATGATGCAAAAAAAATCCCCCCTCCCAAAACTGCTAACTAAATCCAACAATATATAAAAAGGATTATATACTGTGATAAAGTGGGATTTATCCTAGGAATGCAAGTTTGGTTTAACATCTGAAGATCAATTAATGCTATCAGTTAATATAACAGAAGACAACAGCCACCTGATCATCTCCATAGATGCAGAAAAAGCATTTGATAAAATTCACTTCCTGCTTGATAATAAAAATTTTCAACAAACTAGGGATAGAAGGGAATTTTCTCAATTTGATAAAGGACATCAATGAAAAACCAACATCTAACATCATAAACACTGAATGCTGTCCCCTAAGATCAGGTATAATACAACCATGTCTGTTCTTGCCTCTTCTATTCAACATTGTACTGGTGGTTCTAGGCAGGACTATTATGGAAAAAAAAAAATTCATATAAGGTATCCAGATTGTACATGAAGAAGATAAAGCTCTCTATTTTCAGATGACATGATCTTGTATATAGAAAATCCTAATGAGTTCACAAAAAACTATTAGAACCAATGAATAAGTTCAGCAAGGTTGCAGAATATAAGATCAATATAACAAAATCAATTGCAATGAACAATCCAAACATTATATTAAGAAAATTACATATAAAATAACATTAGAAAAAGTAAAATAGGAATAAATTTAACAAAAGAGGTACAAAGCTTATATAAATCATTGTTGAAAGAAATTAAAGATGACAAATAAATCAAAGGGCATTCACACTTATGGATGAGACAAGGTAATATTGTTAAAACGGCAATACCTCCCAAGCTGATCTACAGATCAATTCAAAATCCCAACTAGATTTTTTGTAGAAATTGACAAGCTGATTCTAAAATTCATATTGAAATCCAACAGACTCAAATAGCCAAAACCATCATTAAAAAGGGCAAAGTTCAAGGGCTTGATCTTCCCAAAATTTAGTTCAAAGCTACAGCAGTAAAGACAGTGTTGTTGTTGTTGTTGTTGTTGAATAATAGTAGACATGTAGATGAATGCAATAGAATTGACAGTCCATAAACAAATTTTAAAAATTTACGGTCAATTGATTTTTCAACAAAGGTGCCAGGAATTTTGAGGGGAAAGAATAGTCTTCAAAAAGGGTGCTGGGACAACTGAATATCCACATGCAAAAGAATGAAATTGTATCTTTACCTCATACCACATTAAAAACTAACTCAATTTGAATCAAAGCCCTAAATTTAAGAGCTAAAACTATAATAACCCATAGAAGTAATATGAACTTGGATTAGACAACAGTTTCTTAGGTATCACACCAAAATCACAAGAAATTAAAGAAAAAATAGATAAATTGAACTATATCAGAATTTAAATATTTTGTGCTTCAATGGACACCAAGAAGATAAAAAAAAATTTTTAAAAAGGATGGGAGAAAAATTTTTGCAAATCACCTCACATATCTGAAAAGGGTCTCATATGTAGAATATACAAACAATACAGCTAAAGAATAAAAAGAAAAATAACCCAATTTTTAAAATGTGTGAAGTATATGAATCTACATTTCTTCAAAGAGGATATGCAAAGGCCAATGAGCATATGAAAAGATACTCAAGACATCATTAGTCTTCAGGAAAATGCAAATCAAAACCACGGTGTGATACCACTTCACACCTACTAGGATGGCAGTAGCCAAACATCCAGTTAATACGTGTTGGCCAGGATGTGGAGAAATCAGAACCCTGCCTCTGCTTCTAGGAATGTAAAATAGTGCAGGTGTTTTGGAAGACAAATTGGCAGTTTTCCTAAAAGTTGCCTCTAGAGGCATTTCAAGAAAAATGAAAACATGTCCACACAAAAGCTTGTACATGACTGTTCACAGCAACATTCTTCATAATAAGCAAAAGGTGCAAAAAACTCAACTGTCCATCAACATATGAATGGATAAGTAAAATGTGGCATCCACGTGTGTTAGGGATTGTATCACGTCCTCCAGGAAAGACACGTTCAAGTCCCAACTTCTGGCCCTGAGGGTATGGATGCATTGTGAAAAAGATCTCTTGAAGATGTTACTTCAGTCAAGGTGTGGTCTAAATAAATCAGGCCGGGCTTTAATGCAGATAACTGGACTCCATTATTGAGACAGAGGAAAGCCCTGGGGGGCATCCAGAAGCTGGAATTCAACAGGACACAGAAGAGAAAGGAGATGCCACATGTTCATTGTCATGTGATGGAAAAGCCAAGGAACCCCAAGGATTGCCAGCCAACCAGAAGACCTGGGAGGAAGCAAGTCATCTAGGCTCTGCAACCCTGAACCAATAGGTTCTCATTATTTAAGTTGGCCCACTGCATCGCATTTGTTTTAGCAGCCAGGAAATTAAAGCAGCACCCTGTGGAATGTTATTTGGTAATAAAAAGATAGGAAAGATTGAGACAAGTTACATCAGTGAACCTCGAAAACATTGCTAAATGAAAGAAGTCAGTCATAAAAAACACACTGGATGAGTCCATCTATACAAAATGTCTAGACTAGGCAATTTGATAATGACAGAAATTAGATTAGTAGTTGCCTATGGCTGGGTGGAGAGAGGTTGGGGTGATAAAAATGTTCTAAGATTGTTTATGGTGTTGCTTGCATGACTTTGAATATGCTAAAAACTGTTGAGTTGTACACTTTAAATGGGTGAATTGTGTGGTATTTCTCAAGAAAGCTGTTGTAAAAAAAGAGTAAATATTATGGCATCTTACCTGCCCTTTCAAATATCCACTTCTTGTTTTTCTTCTACCTCCTCTCCCTCCACCAAACTAAGCACACATTGAAAATATAATCCATTCTATGAGAATTTTCAACCAGTTATCTGATGTTTGGAAATTATATTCTCATAAAGGCTTATGAGGTTACACCCTTCAAGACTAGTCACATTTTAAAAGAGGGTTTTGAAAACATAGAAAACTTCACAAACTTGTTTCTGCATTTTTAATTATGGAGGGTCAGTCACTATTGAACTGATTGGAAAGTAAAAAATAAAGGGTCTTTCAATCCATGCCATTTATTTTTCAGGTCAGCTCTATTTCAGAAGAAAATAAAACCAAAGATCTCTTGCTCGACCCCCAGGGCCATTTTCAATGATGCCAATTTAACCCCAAAGGGGGTTTCCAGGATGTTGGCTAACTTGTATGAGTTGAGTTGTGCTCATGCAGGTGTTTTCTAGACACTAATGAGCCAGGTGTAATGTCACAGAGTTTGGGCCTGGGTCAGCTGTAGCAACTGTGACGTCATCCTCTCTTGACTTTGGTTGACCTGTCATATAAGAGGACCCTTTGGTTTGCTTCCAGAGCTATTTCTCCTGGTCCTAGTGTTCCAGAAGGACACGACACACAGCTCTGTGTCAGGAGCAGGTGGACCTGGGTATTGGGTCAATTCCAGAGGTAATCCTCTGGGTATGCAACATTTCCAAATTCAGGCTTCTCTGCCTTTCAATGTGCCAAGGCACCTTGACCAGACCTAGGTAAAAAATGTAGGTGAAAATATACTAAAAGCTTCTTTGGGTTTGTCCGTCCTTCCTTCCTTCCTTCCTTCCTTCCTTCCTTCCTTCCTTCCTTCCTTCCT
>JAKSZT010054014.1:2179644-2357038 GCA_026826555.1 Tolypeutes matacus
CCGTTTTTGCTGTTTCTGTGTCCATTTGCTGGGCAACTCTCTGTGTCCATTTTCTGCCCTCTCTCCTCATCCTTCTCCTCCTGTCTTCCCTGGGATTCCATCCTTGGAATCTCTGATGTAGGAGAGAGGCATCCTGCCCGCGCCACCTTAGTTGCTGGTTTTTCGGTGCGTCTCGTCTTGCCTCTCCCTTGTGTCACTCTCCTATTATGTCATCATCTTGCTGCGTGGCTCGCGGGACCTGGATAGGCTTGCTTCCTTCACTGGCCTGTTATTGTCTTGTTATTGAGCTTAATGAACTGGGCTGGGAAATGATGATTGTCGGTTTATACTCAGCACCCAAACCCAGACTTGTCCTGGTTAAATTGTTTCCACTTCAAGGGAAATTGAACCTAGATTACTTTGTTGTAACGTGAATGGGTTTATGTGGGAAAATATAACAACTGTCCTGGTTGATCTTCAAGTGACTAAGTGATCTTGGCCGTCTCCCTAAGACTCAGTTCTCTGACTATGAAATAGCTTATCTGCCAAGTTTATATCATTCCTTCCCCGTTGAGTATATATGGGAACCATCTGAACCATCATGGAAAAAATTGTGGTTGCTAAGCTAGATGAAGGGCTCAGAGATGGACAAACGAGAGACTCTCTCTCCTCAGGGAGAGCTAGCCTAGTGTTAGTCCCAGGTAAGTAGGAAGGTTTATCAATTAGAGCTCAAAATGTATAAACACTTTAATTTGCAAATGCAAAACCGGTTGTGCTTCACTGTAAAAGGAAACAGAAGAGCAGGACCTGTAACAAGTGCCCATCTGAACTATGTTCTCGTGACAGCCTGACCCCAGCCTCTTTTTTTATAACTAAACAGAGAGTTCATCAATACAGCACTGGGCAATAGCTGAAAGGATGGCGCGAGGAATGATTCTGAAGTGCCTCCTCTCACTCTAACCCCTGCCCTTGTAAATACCAGGGAGACGGGGGACTGCTGTGCTATCAGTGAGCAGCTTTCTCTAGTCCCGCTTTCTCCAGTTGGGTGTGAAGTGGGGTCGCCTCGTATCAGATCCAGGAGAAATGAAATGTAGCTGTACTTTGACGTGGAAAAAAGTGTTTGATAAAAATATGCTTATCTTTATTGTAAAAGGATATTTATGTGTCAAGTCATTGAAAATTGAACTTTGGATTAAACATGTGATATATGCTGAGGAAATGCATTTCCTCTAAAAATGCATTATTTTAGGGGCTCTTGCTACCTGAATGTGCAAGAAGCTCCTGCCAGCTCTGAATCCCATGCATACAACAACTCTAAATTCTAGAAAAAGTACAACATAAAAACCGATATGAAGACTGGAGAATGAAGAAAAGCAGGCAGATTCTGGAAGGGGGGGGGCATTGCTAGCATCACACTTATTGGTGAAGTATTAAACACTTTCCTCTAATATCGCGAAAAAAGCAATGAGGTCACTCTCAACACTTGTATTCCACATTGTACTAAGTATGCTATCCATTGCAAATAAATAAGAGTAGTAATTAAACAGCACAAAGAGAGAAAAGAAATGAGTAACACAGTCCCTATTGTCAGATAAATTATTGTTCGTGTAGAAAATCCTAAATTTTTTACAAAATAAGCACAAGAACAAAAAAGTGAATTTGGCAAGATCACAGAACTTAGGGTTAATATGCAAAAATCTATTTTCTAAACAATTAGAAAATTAAATTTAAAATACATTTATAATTGCATTAAAGTTTAACATAATTGGGAATAAACTGAACTCAAGGTGTGTAAGACCTCTTTGCTGACCAAAAAATGCAAAGTAGTTTTGAGAGATATTAAAGAATTCTTAACAGACACATACAATGTTCCTGAATGAGAAAACGCAATATTTTTAAGAAGCAATTATCCCCAAATGGATTTACAGATTCAATGCAATCTGAGTATTTAAGCAGGCATTTTGTAGAAACTGACAAGCTGTTTTAATATTTATATAAATATACAAGGGTCCTAGAATATTCATAAAAAATCATGAAAGAAAAGATCAAAGCTGGAGGACTTAAACTACCTGCTTTCAAGGATTACTCTAAAGCTACAGAGATCAAGAGCATTTGCCATGGCACTTGTCAAACATGCTTTCCCTGTAAAATGGCCTTTCTGGACTGCTTCAATAGACATCGTAGCCTTTGCGTTTTAGTTGTGTTTGGCCACTGAGAGGAAGCAGCAGGGAATCCGAGTGTGGGGGGAGAGCGAGCTCCTGAGGTTGTTTGGCATCCTTCCTGCCTGGCTGTGACCAAGTGCCTCCACCGCAGACCACGGCTTCTCTCTGACTACCCTCTGCTGCAGTCACAACACTCTCTCTGTGCTCCAGTAGCCACAACCCACTTGCCTCTTGGTTCACCTCTGTTCCCCATCCCAGGATGATTTGCCATGCTTAAGTACTTTCCTTAACCCTGACCTCAACCTAGTTCCTCGTTGCATTATCTTCAATGGTCCCTCTGGGTGAGCCGTCTATTTGGCTGAGGTATGCTTTTTATTCTAAACGTGATAAGAAGGTATTGGAGAGCTTAAAGTGAGGGGATGACACAATCTAACTTATGATTTTAAGGGATCACTCTGGTTACTACACGGAAAACAGTCTGTAAAAGCAGTTAGGAGGCATATTACAGTAGCACAGTATTGATGGGCTATATTTGTTTGGTAGCAAAAAAGTGGGGAAGGGGGTCATTTTTGGCATATGTTTTAAGGGTGGAGTAAAGAAAACTTGCTAGTAGATCGGCTGTAGGGTACCAGGGTAAAAGATATCACCCAGTAATTTTCCTGATGAATGGGAATATCGTGGGAAGCTGAGGGGACTCTGGAAGGAAAAATCAAGACTTTTGTTCTGGACATTTATATAGAATTTTCTCCTTAAGCATTCAAGTGGTGATTTCAGAATTTTTAAGTCTGGAGCTCAGGACAGAAGATATACGCCAGAGAGTCCTCCATTTACATGTAGTATTTAAATACTGGGACTAGACAGGTTACCTAAGGATAGAAAGTAGACAGAAGAAAAGAAGTTTAAAAGGATCCCAGAAATTTTAAGGTAGAAGAAAGGAGACCAAGAAAGCAAAATAGTCTCAAAAGGAGCCTCAAATGAGATAGAAATAAAACCATGAGTTTCATTTTTCTGGCACTCTAAGAATGGAGAGCTGCTTGTCTGCAAAAAAGGAATATAGTTTTGACTCTTAGAAGTTACATATAAAGCAATTCCAGAGTAGCAGTCCAGGGCATCCTCTCTAAATAAATAGCTCTGCACATGTGAGACCACATATATATTCACACATATATTCACAAACATGTGATGATCAACATGTATATGCCTTTTTCTCTACCTTCAGTCACATAGATACGATAACATGTGGTTCTTGGCAACCTATTCTAAAAATAATCAGTTTGTGTACTTTTCTGGAAGATCAATTTGACATTTCAATTATTTATAAGAGTTAAACCCAATATATTACTATTGGACTTTTTGAACAAGTCTTTCATCCTAAGGTCTCATTGAGATTCCAGGAATCAACTGCTCAAACATAATTGCATAAAATGAGAAAACAAAAAAGAGTAAATGGGCAAATAAGCCGTAGGTTTCTGAGATCCTACATCATTGGGTAGTGTATCAGTTCTCTATTGCCACATAACAAATTGCCCCAAAACTTTAAAAAACAGACAAAACAAAAAGCATTAACTATCTTCCAGTTTATGTGAATCAGGAATCCGTATGCCTTAGCTGGGTGCCTCTGGCTCAAGTCTCTCAAAAAGCCGTAGCCCAGGCTAGACCAGGGAAGGATCCCCTTCTAAGTTCTCTCACGTGGCTGTCGGCATTCTCAGGTTCTCCCTGGCCATCGGCCAGAGACATCAGTGCCCTGCACGTGAGCCTTTCCCTAGGGCAGCTCACAGGATTGCAGCTGGCTTCATCAGAGCAAGCGAGCGAGAGAGGGTGCCCACCTGGAAGCCAATATTTTTGTAGCCTGATCTCAGAAGTGACATCCCTTCACTTCAGCCTATTCTGTTCATTAGAAGCAAGTTGGGAAGTTCAGCCACACTTTGAGGGGCTCACAGGGGGAGATGGATTTCAGGAAGTGGGCACAGGGGTCATCTATGAGGCTGCCTCCAGCAAATATCCCCGGGAACTGCACTTCCTAACACAGTGCTGAAAAACAGTGAGTATTTAACAAGGAACTTGAAAAGAATTTTGGATGTTCTATAAGAATTTTTGAGGCTCCATGCTGCACACGTCCGGAAATTGGCAGACAATTGGGAAACAATTATGCTTTATTCCCTACTGCTGTGGTCTTTTCCTACTTCTCAGCTCAGTGCTCATTTCAACTGAGCAGCAGCCTCCTAGCAGGGAAGAGTAACTTGGCAGTGTGGGCTCTTTTAATGAACACTTTAAACTAAGTCTTCACCATCTGTTCTCTTTCCTAATTACAAACCTACACTCATTTGCAGTTGCATCATTAAAAGTGAGATGCTGGTGAAGTGCCTAAATGCACGTCTAGCTTGTCTTCTTGATTCTATAATAATTTTCTCAGTTGTGATATCCTTAAGTCCAAGGTGTCTCATTTGAGGAGAAGAAACAAAAAAGGAAAATGACTGTATATACAGTACTCAAATGTATGGGAGTCGTGTCTTGCTTCTTCCCTTTCTGTGTCTCTGTCTCTCTCCCCCTCCCTTCCTACCTCTAATTCTCCTGTTGCAGACAGTTTTCTTTAAGGAGACTTTTGCATTTTGTATTCCCCAAATGTCGTCAGTAATTTTCGCTCGCTTTAGGGACAGGGAGGATTTCAGTGGAAGCCTTTAAACAGGAATTAAAGTCATGTGCACGATTTAGACCTACAGATCTATCCTGCAAACATGAGCCATTTTACAGAGCTTAACTATTCAAATACTGTTTTACGTCTTTGCTTCCCCTCCCTATGGAATTATTCATCAAGATGAACTTTAAGCCAATGCAAGATATTGAGATACATGGTTTTAAAAATAATCTTCTTATATTCAGAAGATAGTAGCCAGTTTCTCATCTCAAAGGCGCTTGAGTTTAAGAAAGGGTGGCCACGATCATTGGAAAGAACACAGCTATCGTCACATAGGTAAGTAGATAGCATTGTGAGTTCCAGAAACTGACAACCTGAGAAACAACCGTTCCCAGCCCCCGACACTATGAAAGCATTCTTTTCTGCCTTACTACCTTCACTGAATTTAAGAAGTGCTAGCCCTGGGCCACCCACCAGGGCTGCCCATGACCGGCACCGCCTGCCGCCTGCCGGCTGGGACAGTTTTCTCAAAGAAGTTGCACACGTGGGATGGTGCCTTAGAGACCCCATTCACACTCTTTAAATGCTTGCTGTTAAATTAGCAGACGTTTCCCATTGGGCGACAGGTAGACAGGCCCTCAGGTAGGCACAGGCTACGACTGAGTCTGGAGGCAATGGCATTAGGTTGTGCCTTTCGGTCCCACCAGGCCCCGAGGTCAAGGGTGTGATAAGATTAGGGGGGCAGGAGTTGGGCCTAGGAGGACAGACTTGCACCAGACCCCAAAGCGTGCAAGAATGGACAAAGAACACTAGGGCGAGCAAGGAGAGGAAAGAGGCCCAAGGCTCTGGCTAGGATAAACCTGCACCTCGTCTTGGCCTGGTGTTTAGGAGTGGTTTGTGCAAGCTCCCCATGCACAGTCTTAATATTTGTCTGAGGAGGCCTGTCCCCCTTCACGGAAGACCATGTCCTAATTTTCTCAGGCCTCAGCATTTGGCCTGAAAGTACCTGTAGCATGAGCTGGGCTCCAAGAATCTAATTTTCCTGATGGTGTACTTAGGAGGAGGAGTTCTCACATAATTTCAGCAGTCCTTAATTGTTTAAAAGTCTATAAAAAGATAATTTCACAAAAACTGCTAGTTGCAGGCATCTAAATTTCCTGTTGGTACAAAACGCTGAGTTTTTAAAGCCTAAGTAGTCAAGCGCCGCTGCAAT
Organism: Tolypeutes matacus; assembly: GCA_026826555.1. Lineage (NCBI taxonomy): Eukaryota > Metazoa > Chordata > Mammalia > Cingulata > Chlamyphoridae > Tolypeutes > Tolypeutes matacus. Next base: position 2,185,634 of record JAKSZT010054014.1, read on the forward strand.
CTGAGAAACAGGGCGATTGTGAGGGCAGGTAAATCAAGAGACTGTTCTAAGGGCGGGAGGTTCCAGGGAGAGAGTTTTGAACAATGTGCGCTGAAGCCGAAGGACTTCTTATTTCCAGAAAGCCAGGTTAATGCGGTGACTGCCTTAAGGTGCTGTTGATTTTTCCCTCTTCCGGGTGCTACGTGAGGCCCCTCCCCTCGAGGGGCTTACGTTCTTGCTGAACAAACCGGACCCCCATAGCCCAAATGTCACGAGAAGCCTGCTCTAGGGTGTGGACTCTGGGACAAAAGGACAAATAACAAGCATGACAAAAACTCAGAGTGGCGAGATCGCAGATGAGCACAGATTCCAAAATAGAAATTATTCAGGGAAAATAAGCAGACGATGGTGGAAAAAGAGACATGAAGATCTACTGATATAAGCAGCTGCACACACTTTGGGTAAAATATCATGGTTTTACTCAGTTTTTAAAATGAGAATAGTGAATGTTCTTGAAGTGTGGATACTACTTTTATTCCTAAGTATTTCCTGTCCAGCCTTATCACACCTTTGAAAACTTGGTGAATGGTTTAAGGCTTTTTAGTCACTCTATTTATTTATTTGGGGTGGGGGAGAGTTACAGGTTTACAGAAAAATCATGCATAAAACACAATTCGGGAGCTCTGATGTAGGCTGCTTTAGGAGGGGGAGACAAAGGAGCTGCTGGAGACCTGAATTTGGGGACTGGTTTTCACAACTTGAGAATTCCCACCATGGGCAACTTGAGAAGACATCACACCCCTGTAGGACAGAGGGGACAGGCATGGAGATTTTCTGTGGATCATAAAACACTGCACGAAAGCTACCTGCCCTTGGGGATGATCGTGGTGCATCTGTAAGAACGCTCAGAAAGCTCCGAGCTGTGTGCATCAAGCCAGCCAGGGAATCCCACCCGGTTGCATCTGGCAATGACGTGAGAGCAGTGATAAGTGGGGAGGGGGTGGGGGCACCTCGGCTGTTCCTGTCTTTACATCAGCAAATGGCCCCAGTTCCCATGTTTTGTCATCCTTTCTAGCCACGAAGCACTTCATCATGTCTAAATAAACTCAGGCCTTAATTCGGATTTGCTGAGGACATGGCTCAACCTCTGCCTCATTAAAACCTGTCTTCACTTAGAGGCAGCAGCTGGTTCTTGCTCCTAACCCTGTTATGTTGGGATGAGAAAGCTCCCAGGAGCATCTGCTTCGCCATCATCTGCCGCGTGGAGAACTGACTGTGTATTTCTCCTTCCACTTCATGTTCGTGTAGCCTCCTGGACCCCCCGGTGACAGGGCCTTGAACCCCACAAACTTGCCACTTTCTGGCTCGCCCTGGGTCACAGGAGCTCAGCAAGCGCCACCTGAGGATTCCCAGCCACTCCAAACAGGGACACAAATGGCCACAATGGTCACACGTGCTGGGAGCGCCTTCCCAAATGTTTCTGGAAGGCTCCAGGACTGTTCATGTGTCCATCTCTCAATGTGGCCAGCCCTCAGGCCGCATCTGTCTGTCACCACCAAAGCACCCGCTGTCCTTGGCCGAGAGTCAGTTTGTCCGACCTCAGGCAGGTACAGCTGGTGCACCCACCCACACGTCTGCAGCTAGGAATGGGGAACGCAGGTGGGAGTCTGCCCTCGGTCATCAGTCATTTCTGCGTAAACGGCTCTTCCAGTGTTTACTGCAGATTTACCTGTACGGGACACCCCTAAAGGGCCCTCTGGGCGGCTGGGGCCAGGGAAGCATCTGAGAATCACCCTCTTAGCCTTAGGCTTTGTCCCATCCAGAGGGCTGTGCCCATGGGAACCAGGAGCAGGTGCCTCTAGCCAAGGCAGTGCCGTTTCCAAATGCCAGGGAACACCGTCCTTGCCCCTGCCACGTCATAATTAAGTGCAGGTCTCCCAGCAGCGCCAAGGGGTTTCCTTAAATATGCATGAGTTGTTGGACTTTTCCATTTACTTTCAGTCAGGCATGCTGTCCCCAAACAAATTTTTTTATTTTAAAAATAATTACCTCCATAATAATTACCCAGGAGAGCTACAAAAGCCATCCATATTCCTCGGTGATGAGAGCAAACGTTAAGATGCAAATACGAAGATTATAATGAGTCATTTAGCCTTTAAATGGCAGGAAAAAACAGTCCTTGTTTTCTTTGTTGTACATGAGTTACCTTCTTAGCAATAAATCACTCAGTAAAAGATAAACATTTTATTATACATGTAAGGTTGAGGTAGAAAACACTATAAATTGTCTGCAATGGGAAAGATAAAGCTTCAATAAAATTTCTCATTTCAGTTCTCCAATATTCAAAAATAAATATTGACAAGCTTTACAACGTCATGCCAGCCATAATAACAGATTTTAAAAATTAGGCCGGCTGGACACAGCCTGAAATACACCCTTCGGTGTCTGTTCAGGGAGGTTTCGAAACTTGCATCCTTGGGTTGTGAATTGCACTCATGATCTCCAACTGGGAGAGATGAGAGGGCCGGCACACAGATCTAGAAAACATCAGTGCTGCCCATGGCTTTAGGAAGAATGGGTATTTCTCCTCACCCATTCCCATTTCATGCCTGGGAAACTTTCTGAATGACAAAAACTTGTCGGGAAGGACTAGGATTTATTTAGAAAACAGGTTTAAAGTAGGACATAACACCCTTTGCTATGTCCATCACATTAATAAAAAAAACCAGACTTTTTCAGTGGCCTCAGAATCGGGGATGGAGAAAGGGACATTGATCCGTAAGTTCCTTAGCTTCTCTGCTTCTGTGAACACTTAAAACAGTTTTTAATAACCAGCTTGGATCTTAAAATATGTAAGAAATTACCTGTATCTTTAGCAGTCACAAAATAGTTCATAAATGATTTAATATTGTTTCACAGAGCTTGGGTGAAGTTGAACAGAAGAAATTATCTGGAGTTTTAATTATGGGGAAAACATTAATAATTTAATGTGAAGCTCAGAGACATTTTCTTATTTACACCTACAGGTGTTTTACCTCATTCATTTAAGATTAGTATTAGGGCCTCTGGCTGGCTTATGTGGCTATTAGCTCAGCCATGACAAATCCCTGGGATGCCATTGCTAATTGTATGCTTGGCTACCACGCTCTGGGGGAATCTGCAGTTTAGTCTTAACTGTCTATTTGGAGATTGCTCCTGTTGGCTGAGTCAAAATTCTTTCTCAAACTGTCAGCTTATTGGATAAAACTTTCCCATTTTAATAAATATAGTTCAAAGAGGTCCCCAGCGCCTGCTTTTATTTTTATTTTTCATTACTTATTTTTTTTAATGCACTAAGCTCGCTGCTGGCAATTTTCATGCAGAGGAACTGTTGACAGACTTTGCAATTCGGGATGATTCCATCAGTGTTTGGATGGGTTTTCACTGAGCCGTCTCTCCCAACTGAGAAGCTGTGTCCAGGTTAGGGAAGCTTTGGGGGTGCTAAAAGAAATGCCTGGCTTCTGCATCTGTGCTCCCTCCTCTATTTTTTGCACAGTAATACTATCCAGAACACACATAAAATATTTAGATAACCGTCTGACCATGGCAATTTTTGCATCTTGAGTAATATTATATGTACTGCCTTGACAAGATGTTATTCAACATATTAAAAGCAGTTAGAGATAATTTGGTAGGTTGTTTTCTGAAGGACTTCCATAGGCATAAGTACTTTTGAATTACAGACAAAATTCCCCAGATTCTGCCAAAGAGTTGTGCCAAAGTCATCATAATTATACATCTCCAAGTATTTGTTCCTGCCAACAGCAAATTAATGAGATGATATCATTCATAATCTTTGGGCACTGTGAATGAAAATAGAAATAGGAATAAAGCAATGATGAGCGTGAGGCCTCATTATATAAGAAACAACTATTTTCTACAGTTGAGTAGAAAGATTATCCTAGCTGGTGAAACCAGAAATGGATAGCAGTAAAGTGAACATGATTGTCCATCTCTACCCTAGCAATACCTCCTCCTGACCCCACCACTATCATCTTTTGCGTCAGAGCGCTCTCGGCCTGGGCTTCCGCGGGCCTCGTGGCTTAGACCGCAAATGTGGGAAACAACCCAAAACCATCTGCCGAGAATCCATGCTGCTTAATTCCATGCAAATCTTACTAACATAGAAAATCCTTCTCTTAGAACAGAATCGTGATGTTTAATTAACTTTCACCTCCCCTGGTGAGTGATATACCATTGAAATAAATAGAGGCAAGATGGTAAAGTTAAAAATTCTACTTCCAGCCATTATTAAGTAGAAATGTATGAGTTTATATTGATTTTTAAAAGTGTCTTCATATCAGAGCAACCTGCCAGGTGCTACTTCAAGTCTGTTGTGATCAATTCTAGCAAGAATTTATTTTTGCCAAATGATGTACTGATACAAAACTAAAGTTTAATTTTTTAAGTAAAAGTTTGCTTAAATTATTGGTCAGTTTTGAGTAACAGAATATAAAAGGCACTTTGAAAATCAGTATATAAAGAACAAAGGACCTGTGTCTTATCAGAATGGCTTCATATACGTCAGGTTGGCCTTACCATATCCTTAGTGGGTTTAAAAAATATAAAGCTGCTGCTATTTTGGAAGTTACATCTTTTCCTAACTATTACACTAATTTATTTGTCACTTTGATAGAGTTCTGTTTAAATATAATGTACAAGCCTGAAAACTTTTTATATTTTAATAAAAGTCTTAAGGATATCTTTAATTTAAAACTTACAAAAGAATTTGTTCTTTAACCTTGTAAAAAGTGAGGTGCTAAAATATATATGTTTATGAAAAGTTTTAAAAAATTCTTCCAACCAGCCTATTAAGAAACCATGTGAGTTGGGGAAGTCCTTTAGTCTCTCTGAGCATCTCTTTCCTCATTCTGGAGATAACGAGGGCACATTTGATATTCTCAGTGGCCACAAAAAGCCCTCCTGACTCTAAGAACCTATGAGTTTCTGAAGGTAAAGAAATTTCTTGGAATAAGAAAATTCTACAAAGTACTTCTTATACAATATGGAAGATAGATACTGCCTAGATTTTCATTGTGTATTTATCTATTCATTATTTTTATTGCAACTACATGAATACTTGGATGGATAGATGGATGGATGGATGCATGGATGGACGGATGGACGGACAGATGGACAGAATCTAGGTATCATGGTCAATGCAGGGTGAGCATAGGGTAAGGTCCCTATTCTAATGAACCCAGACATGGGAGAATAGGCTGTAGCTCAACCCACCATATGGTCAATAACATTCAAAAACATGAAAGCAAGTCTGTGAGATGACAGTCCAGTCATGTTCGAGTAGTGGGGCATCTGAGTTAAGGGAAAAGGACGCTGCCACTCTTTTATAGATGAGCCTCCCACTTTATGGTGTTTTTCATCACTGAGCCACTTTTCCTTTGTTTCTTGCAGAATTTTATATGAGTAAATATTTTCTCATCTTACCAAACTATTTGATTATATGCTGTTTATTAAGAGATCATATAAGCTTAAAGAATCTAATTAAGACAATTTAGTCTGTTCACCTGTCTTCAGGCAGAACTTATACAAATCAGCATATTTCACTGGTCTCCTGCTAAATGACTACTCCTGGGTCCAAGCATATATATATATATATATACATACATACATACATACATACATATATATATGTGCTATATAATAAGTGATGTTAGCACAAAAGCTATTCCTCAGGTTAACGGGTGCAATTGCAATTGAGGTTTTTCTAATATCAAATTCAGCACATGGAATCCAGCAGGGCAGTTGGGAATCGTGAGCTATGCTAACTCAAGCAGCACTAACAAGTCTCTGAGGCTGGCCAGCTTCTGTCACAGTGATTGTCACCCAATAAAAAGCACCTTAAATATGCAAAATACGGGTTCTTTAGTGTCCTGGTTATTGCTGCTGTTTAGAAGCCTTTGGTGTTTTTACATAGTGAATGGCCCATGTTCCTTTAGAACATGGAACCATGGCGGTCACGGCAAAGCATCATCATCACCATCATCACAACCACCACCACTAATGGGCATTGCTCTGGCTGACTGCACGTCTGTGCGTGCACATGATCATGCAGCAGGGTTCACTGAGTCTTGCACATGCTGGCTGGGTGCAGGCAGTGTCGAATCCGTGGTTTCATAGCTTCTGCTCTCATAAAGATTATAATATAGTGAGGGAAAATTGTAAATAATTGCATTCAGCTGGTTTTTGTCATTCCTTTTGGCTGCCCAGCTTTTAGCCAACCTCCCTTTATTTGGGCACTGTCCTCAATTTCCCAGCCCACTTAGATCCAGGGCACAGATACATGCCTCAGGCTGTCACCTTCGAGGTTCACATGGGATTCTGGGGACCTTGAGGGATATTCCCTGGTTTCAGGGTGATCAAGACCATGGTGCAGCAATGACCTCAGGTCCCATGCAGGCACCGGTGCTGGCCTGGTAGCTGTGCCAGTGTGTGGAGGTGTTGAGCAGGGCGTCCGACTGGATAAGGTCCCTGGCCGTGCACAGCCTTGCACCTTGCTCTTCAGCCCTCCTGTAGAATCCGGGAACTCCCCAACATCCTGTAAAACAAGTTCCTTTCTGCTTAAATCTGCCAGAGGTTGTTCTGTGGCTGGCAACTCAAATGCAGACAAATCCATTGCTCAAGCAATATTTTAATTATGAATGTGATAGAGAAGAGTGGGGGGGGTGTGATTACACCAAAGGGACTGCTCCCAGTCTACCACATTAGGGAAGGTCTCTCTGAAGAAGAAACTTTGAAGTTGAGACTTGAAGAAGAAACTGTAGCTGGGCACAGAGTGGAAAACATTCCAGGGAGATAGTGAGCAACTGCAAATTTTAACTTGAAGACCTTTGGCGCATGTTCTAGAAGTCCTACTAAGAAAGCCTCTGGAGAAACACTTACCACTACGACTTCATTCATTTTACAAAATGTGACTGGGGACTGCAGATAGTGCAGACCTAATGAGTTTCTGCAGCAATACAAACGAAACACCAGCAAAAGCAAGTTATAATGTACGAAACAGCGTCTTCTTCTTAATGGAACCTTATTAATTCTACAAAGATACATAAGGCAAAACATTTAATCTACTACCCACAAGTATGAATTACTGGGTTTCACAGAAGGATTATTATCTGTATAGTGAGGCTTTTATTTTACTGTGAGCGTAGGGATTCCATTCACTTGAAATCAACACATGTAAATATAACTTTAATAGTAAGAGCTCACGGTGAGTGTTGCTATATCAAGATGGTATTTAAAACAATGACGACATTAATCAGCTCAGCCAAATACCAGTTGCTCAGTTTCCAAATAAGTATACGTCTGTATCAGTCAGGGCTCTGCAGAGAAACAAAACCAATAGACTATAGATAGATGAAGGTATGGAGAGGAGAGGTGAAGAGAAGAAAGGAGAGCAGAGAGAGAGAGAGAGGAGGGAGAGAGTCACTATAAGGAATTGCCTCACATGACAGCGGGGCTGGGAACTCCAATAGCAGTGATGCTGACATCCTCGTGCTGGCTTTTAAGACCTCCAGCTGACTGGATGAGGACCCTCCCCACATTGCGGAGGACAGTCTCCTTTGTTGATCATAGATGCAATCAGCTGATGAGAGATGCAAATCCCATCTACAGAATAGCCTCACATGTCAGTGCTTGACCGAACAACTGGATGCTGTAACCCAGCCAAGTTGACACACGACATTAACCATCACGACAGGGACAGATTTTTGTTCTTAGCAACTCATCATTTGACCCCGAGCCTTCCCACATCCACATGCTTAAGCGCAAAATACTATCAGCCACGTGCTTATGCAGTATATGGACACAGCCTTTTCCCAAAGGTGAGTGTTTTAATGAGCCGTTAAAGTCAAGACCTACTTAGAAAAAAAAATCTAGGGATTTATAACTAAACAGTCAGTATCACAATGATTCTCTGAGGAAGATCTTGCTGGGAGAAACCTTAAATAAGCCAATTTAGCTTGATAGCCAAGAAGAAATTAAGGTATATGTTTTCTTCCTCCTTCTCCAACTCTTCCTCCTTTTCCTACTCCCTTCTTTCAAAACAATGAAAAAAATCCTTAATTATTATTTATGGACAACATTAAAAATGAAGATATGCCCAATATGTCTTACCAAGAGGTTTCTATGTAAACACTTTAGTTTGGTTAATTGCCCCTAATAGCCAGGTTGTCTTCAAAAAGCAGAAACTGAAATAACAACAAAATAAATATATTTGAAGTCCTTGAATCCAAATAGCATAGATTTACTTAAGTGCTGTTCCCTGTGGCGCTTGTTTACATTCTGCTAGGGCATGTTTCTATGAAAGGAATATTATGAAGCTTCCCAGCTCATCAGGTAGCAGTCTTCAGAAACTTAAATCTGATGACGTGAAACTGCTTACCTCCAAAAGGGGTTCACATGGTGCAAATTAATTAAGGTGGCAGACACTGGAAGGCAGACTGCCAATCTCTTGAGGAACAAAGATTAATACAATCAAGTGTCATAGAACGCATTGGTATTAGCTGGAGAAAGGTGAAGTGATGGGAGAAGGTGCCACTCTCTGACGGGTATGATGGAAGTTGTGAGGATCCTATGGGAAAAGCAGGTGCTCAAAGATACAGAAAAAGGGTCTACTTGCAAATAGTTATGATTGTCAGGAAAAAGGACCTGGGTGGTGACTTTTTCCTCTCTGTAGCAAAGAGCAAAGAAAAAAGCAAGATGAAAGCAGTATAATGGAGCCTGAGGCTCAGAAATATCGACATTGATAAGGTTTTCAAAAGAAGGAAGGGACATAATAAATAAAACTTTTGCAAGGCTGGCTACTGGATTTGACAACATCCTTGGGTTCCAGGGTCCAAAGTGCCCTTGACTTTTGGATAAGTGATTAGCCTTTTATTCTGCAGAAGCTCTTGGGGAGGCCAGGACTCCTTTTGGGATTTGTAAGACTGGGCCTCATGATGTAGAAACTACAATTTTAGACTTGGAAGCTTTTAGAGAGGTACAGCCCCCCTGACCCAGGTATTTTAGACACATTATCTCACTGCAATCCTGAAAATGTAGTATTAGTATTCCTATATAACACAAAAAGATCTTCTTCAAGAATAAGGGGTAGTCATGGGATTAATTCATTAAAGACCTTGAGATTTCCACACCACCCTGTAGACCATCTTGAGTTTGTTTTAGGCTTCAGAGTTCAATAAAATCTCAAAATTAGTTTTTAAAGATGAGAATTTAGAAGTTAAAATATCCACGTTTTATTAATGTTTGTGTGTGTGTGTATGTGTATGTGTATAGGTTGATTATGAACTAGACTTAATAGAGGAAAAAGGTATTTAACTAGAATTTCAGAGAGATCAGGGGTCTGTCATTCTATGTCAATTTCCTGATTTAAAAATGAGGATGGTATCCTCCCTGGCTCTCTCAGTGGTAGTGTGCAAATGAAAGAAAATATTAAATGTGAAAGTACTGGAAAGTAATACAGATGTATACAAATGGGAAGGGGTATTTTATTTATATGGTCAGATTTAGAGAATCATAGAATCAAATATTGAGTAGAAGTCAGTCATTACCTGGTTGAAAATTCCTGTCAATGCAAGAAATGTTTTATAGAGTCATTGATTCATCCAGGCATCCATCCAGGCATCCATCCATCCATCCATCCATCCATCCATCCATCCATCCATCCATCCATCCATCCGTCCATCCAGTTACCCATTCATTCATTAAATAAAACTATAGATTACATAATGTTGATTAAGTGCCTACTTTTCTCTAGGCCTTATACTATTGGTTTGGGTACTCAGTGGTGAAACAAGCATGGCCCCTGCCCTCCTGGAGCTTTACTTCCAGTGGGGAAGAGAGACATTAAACACTTTGGGAAAAAAAAAAAAAGAACAAAGATTGAAAATATGGTGACATCCATTAGTGGGAGGAATTGACACCCATAGCTGAGCAGGGCCCAGGGAAGCCAGAGGCAATGCCCAGGTCTCGGGCTTACACATATACACAGTAGTTTTTAACTAATAGCTAATGTCAGTGAATAGTGGAGATCATTCTGAATTAGTAAGAATGGATTCTCTAATGAATTTTAAAATAATTCAATTTTAATAATTTCAATCAAATCCTAATTACCCACTAGGTCAGATATTTTAGAAGATGTTAAATAAATAAGAATATTTTCAATTAGCATAAAATCACTTGCTTCTAATATGCAGGTAAATATTAACCAGCAATCTTACTCCTGTATATATGTATGTATTCTGCCTGGTGTGGTGGGAAGAACAATGGCCCTTCTCCCCAAAGGTGTCCAGACCCTAATCCATGGAGATGTGAATATGTTACCTTACATGGCATGGCAAAAGAAGCTTTGTAGATATATTTAAAATTATACATGTTGAGATGGGGAGATTATCCTAGATTGTCTACCTGGACCCAATCTAATCACACGAACCCTCAAAAGCAAAGAAGTCAGCGAGACGCAACATGAGATGGACTTGACCCCCGGTGGCTGGCTTTGAAGATGGAGGAAGGAGGCCACGAGCCAAGAAATGAGGATGGCCTCTCAAAGCTGGGAGTCACCCTTAGCTGGCAGCCAGCAAGAGAATGGGGACCTCAGCCCTACAGCCTCAAGGATCTGAATTTATCCAACAGATTGAATAAGCAGGTCTTTAGAAAAGGCAAGGAAACCTCCAGGAAACCTTGGTTTTAGCATGGTGAGACCCAAGTCCAATTTCCTACCTACAGAACTGCAAGATAATAAATTTGAGTTGTTTAAAAGCACTCGATTTGTAGGAATGTGTTACGAAGTGATAGAAAACTAACAGATCTAGAATTACTAGTGATATTTTTCATGTACTATTGGCCCAAGGATCAGAAATTCGAGTTTTTCAGATCAAATATCCTTTCTATTTCTACCCACCTGCTGGAATTAAGTTGGGAGAAAAAAGAATAGCTTAACACCCCTAAGTCACTTACTGGCATGTCCTTTGACTGACCTGTGGCAACCGTTCCTGCAAAGCATTTTCTTGGTGGTTGTGGGGAAAGCAGCCTCCTGTCACTGTTTGCTACCCTCACAAGACTCCTCCGGTTCAAGGGAGATTTTAGAAAGTGCTATGACCATGAGTATTATTACAGTATAAACATAGATAGCAGAAAGACGAATTTCAAGCTAGCCCTCAGAAGTGACACCAATGTCACGGTGCTGAGGTACAGGAGATCAGGCAAAGCGACAGCAGTGAAAACTCCACAGTTGCTCCAGAATGGGACTAGGTTCCTTCATTTAAATCATCCTGCCTGTCTTCTGCTTGGTACCTCTCAATAATATTTATATATTCTATTTCCTAGATAAATATATATTGTGCCTGGCTCATTTGTGAGGCAGTGACCATGCTTGGCTCCATTAATCATCTCTTTCCAACCCAGGTAGGCCTCAGTCCAGAAATTTATAAGTTCAGGTTTTCATCAGCATTTACATCATACTAAATCAAAGGACCCAAGTTTCAAGCCATCACTCTTTATACATACTATAAATTTAGAAGTTGAAGCACTTCATTTATTTTTCTGATTCAGATTCCTCTGTTTTCCTGTATATTCATGGGGATAATCAAATACATCTTTTCCCTCGTGGTGGTTTGAAGCTGTATGTACCCAAGTAAAACAGGTTATTAAATGTAATCCATTCTTTCGGGTGTGAACCCATTGTTAGCGGGATCTTTTGATGAAGCTGCATCAGTTGAGATACAGCCCACCTCAATCAGGATGGATCTTAATCCTGTTACTGGAGTCCTTTATAAGAGAATGAATTTCAGAAAACCAGAGAGTAAGCCACAGGGAGCAAGAAGCTGAAACAGAACCCTGAGGAGAAGGGAGAGAGCAGGAAATGGCACCATGTTCCTTGACGTGTGACAGAGGAGCCAGGAATCACTGGCAGCCAATTCCAGTGATCACAGTCTTCAGAGGGAAAGCATCACTTTGACGATGCCTTGATCCGGACATTTTCCCAGCCTCAAAACCATGAGCAAATAAATTCCCACTGTTTAGGCTGAACCATCTCATGGTATGTGCCTGAGCAGCCTAGGAAGCTAAAGTGCCCCTCACATGACATTGGTTTATCATTCCATGACTGCCCAGATCACTCCTCTTGGTTCCCTTTTGTTTCTTCATGGGTTGTCTCTATGGGAACATGGTGACTCTTCCTCCTGAGAGTCCCCCCACCACCTCACTGCACCCCCTACCACACCCCCAACCCCGACTTGCCCCCATCAGGGTGGAAGATGTCCAGAAGGGTGTCCTCTGCTGGTAGAGGCACCCCTCTGGGAAGATTGGTCTCTCTTTCTGCAGCTGGTCGAAGGCTCAGCCCCAGAGCCAAGTCCAGCTGGATCTGCTCCACAACATCCCAGGAGAGGTGATCTCCTCCCAGTGACAGCAGCCTCATTGAGCTCTCCCAGGAGAGTGGAGGCCTGTACTGAGTCCCCCAGGAAGGTAGAGAGACCCACAGATATCATTTAACTCCCAAGTTCTCCTTCCAGTTCATCTGGCAGATGGCCCAATCCAGATCCAGAGGAAAGAAGCAGCCTCTGTATTCTCATTTCTCAATCCCAGCAGATGCTTGAGGGGAACCTTGGGTTTAGGAGGTGTTCCACAAGGACAGTCACCCAGGGGAGACATGGCTGCTGGGACACCACCGAAACCAGCAGAGGAGTCAGGATCCTGGCTGAGTGGGAAATCTGTGTCAGACACATGTAATTTGTGTGACTGATGTCAGCTCAGGCACTGCGTCCTTGCTGTCTCCAGGCCAGGAAGGAATGCTACCTGGCACCAGCTGAAAAGGGTCTGTTGGGGAGGTATAAAGATTAAAAATGAAAATTGATTTTCCCTCACTTTGAATTTATGATGGGCAATGAATTTGTACTTACATAAAGCAGTTATACAAATGAAGGGAACTCCCTCTAACAAAAAAAATGTCTTAAAATCAGCTTCATACAATAATTATTTAAGTCCAGAAAGAAAGCTAAGACCTACACATGTTCCTGTAACCTTCTTTATGGTTGTCCTTTCTGCTTTATTCTCCTTCAGAGAAGGAGTCATTTCATGTAAAATTATTCTTTTATCCCCTGAGCAATATTCTGTTTTGGTGAGAAGCTCAGGAACCCTAGGCATGTGAAGGGTTAATTTTCACGTCATTTTAAGTAGAAAACAGGAAGAAAAACATGCAATTGCTTTCCAGAATCGCCACTGCCTGCAGCTCATGGCTACCCTTGGCAATATCTCTGCTGCTAAAACTGGGTAGCCTGATTGGGGCTCAAGGAGGAAATCACAAAAAAACAAAACAAAAGAAAATAATAAAGGATGAGAGAGATGACTCTGGAGCAGATGGAATCTTCTCCTGGAACGTTATGTGTGTTAACTCATTTTTCTTTCGGTGACCAATTAGTTGCCTGATAAGCACTAACACACATGGGGTTGAAATCAGACCATCTTCCTCTGAGGCCCATGTTTTCCCACAACTCATCATCCTACTACTTACCCAGTTTGTAGCATGTCACTTGGGACATATAAAAAGTACTGCTCTATTCCATCCCTACAGACCTAGTACGGTTTCAGGGTGCAAGAGGGGAGGACAGTGCTTTGCTATATATCAGGGAGTAGATAACAGTATTGATTGAGAAACCAAGAAGCTTTTGTCTAACTCAGAGGGTGGAGTATTGGCTCAATGATGACTACTTACACCAAATATTGATTTATAAGTATTCTGTGCAGGGTGTTATCCTGAGTACCATATTTCCAGAGTGAATATCTGTCACTTTGATTTCTCTAGTGATTTGAAAGAAGGCAAAAGACACATATGCCCAGTTCTCAGATCATGTACATTTGGGTGGTGTGATAGTTTGAAGCTAGATGGACCTCAGAACATCATGTCCTTAGAAATAATCCATTCTGGGGGTGTGAACCTATTGTTTTGATTAGGTTACTTAAGTAGTATGTGACCCAGAGTGGGCCTTAATCTTCTTCCTGAAGTCCTTTATAAATGAGATGAATACAGAGAGAGGGAGCCCCGAAGACAGAGAGGAAACCCCAGAAGCTGACAGAGAGAAATGCATGGAAGCTGAGGAGGAAGCCCTGGAAACAAGGAAGCTGAAAGCGATGAGACCCAGAGGAGAAGGGAGACATCACCATGTGCTTTCTCACTTGACAGAGGAGTCCTACTGATTTTAAGACTCTGAATCCAGTACACTTTTAATGTTTCCTGATATATGCAAACATGGTAAAGAAAAATCGCACGTAGAAAATAGCCAAATAATGGATTTCCAATTTTGTAAGACTACCCATTAATTAGTTATTTAAAATAATGAATTCATCTAGATTATTTAGAATATAATTTGATTCATTTATGGGGAGATGCAGGTTTTCCAAGATATAGCTTTTATGTAAGTGAGGGACACATGCCCACGAGTAAAATGCCCTCAAGCCAAAAGCCTGTGACTAGAGGGAAGTGTGGTAGATTGAATCATGTCTCCTGCAAGGACCTGCTCAAGTCCTAACTCCCAGGCCAGTGGGTGTGAACTATTTGTAAATGGAATCTTCAAGTCATAACCCCTAGTCCTGTGGGTGTGGACTCATTGCAAATAGGACCTTCAAAGATCCTATTTAGATGAGGTTAAACTGAATCAGGGTGGTCTTTAATCTGGTATGACTGGAGTCCTTATGGCAAAGGAAATTCAGACACAGTCAGTCAGTAGAAGCCAGAGGAAGCCAAAGTCGTGATCACCATATGTTGGAGACAACGATGCAATCTACAAGCTAAGGAACACAAAGGGTTGCGAGAAAGCCACCTCCAGAATTCTACAGAATTTGAATAAAGCCTGTTCCTGCCTGCCCCTTGATTTTGGATTTCTGGCTTTCAAACTCTGACCCAGTAAATTCCCACTGTTTAAGCCAACTAGTATGTAGCATTTTGTTATAGCAGCCCTAGCAAACCAAGACAATTTTTGGTACCAGAAATAGGGCGCTGCTATAAAAAATACCTAAAAGTGTGGAATTGGCTTTGGAATTGGGTAATGGGTGGTGGCTGGGAGAATTTTGAGGTACTTGATAGAAAAATAAAACTAGACTACTTTGAAGAGACTGTTGATAGCAATATGGGCATTAAAGCAATTTTACTGAGGGCTCAGAAAAAATGAGGAGAGCTGTAAATAAAGTTTTTGGAAATGCCTTAGAAGGAAATGATGAATGTGCTATTGGAAACAGGATGAAAGGCAATCCTAGTTATAAAGTGGCAGAGAACTTGGTGAAATTGTGATATGATTTTGGATATTTGTATGGAAAGCAGAGCTTATAGGTGATGAACTTGGATATTTAGCTGTGAAGATTTCCAGTCAATGTGGTCTGGTTTCTCCTTGCAACTTATAGTAAAATTGAGGACTGAACTGTTAAGCAAAAAAGGAACAGAACTGATGTTTGGAAAGTTCTCAGCATGTCCAGATAGCATGTTCTGAGACTAGGACCAGACAAAGCCCTAACAGGTCCCTCCCTGAATTCCTAGAGGTGAGTCCCCAGAAAATGAGGGTGTGACCAGCCTGGCATTTGCTCAGCAGATTAGCCTTATGACTCATGGAGCCAATAAATCATCTCAGAGGAAGTCAGGAATGGAGAAGAAAATATCCAAGGTTGATATGTGGATGATGTTTTTGACTGATGACTTGAGCTTCCTTGAGTTTTAAATAAAATCAACAAGGTTTTTGAGATATTTTATGAAGAGAAACATTGACAGCCTGGACTGAAAGGGACAGAGGCAGGATGAAATGAAGGAAGAATCAAGGGTGGATGCAAAGATCTGAGCAAAAGGGATCTCCTTTGTCCAAGACACAGTGACCATCACCCTGGGTTTGGAAAGGGCAAGGCTTCCACATTAAAACTTGGAGAGGGTGGGGCTCATACTCTGATGTTCCTGTAGAGCTTGCTGGCTGATATGGCACTCGAGAGAGGGTGGAGTGACACTAAATCAGACTTGGAGGACAAAACATTGAGCCATGGATTATTCTCAGAACTTCAATTTAATGTAATTTTTCCTTCTGTTTTTTTTTTTTTTTTCACTTGTTTAGGGCCCATGACTCCTGTTTTCCTTCCACACTCTCCCTTCTGATGTGTGAATGTCTATCCTATGCCTCTCCCATGATTGCATTTTAGAAGCAAATAACATGTTTTCTAGGTTTCACGAGTCCATAGACAGAGAGGAATTTTGTCCCAGGACAGACCATACTCATAACTGATTTTGATGAAATTCTGGACTTTGAGTTGAAACTGCAATGGCTTAAGGCTTTTGAAATATGGGAATGAATTGAATGTATTTTTCATATAGGAAAAACATGTATTTTGAGGATCCAAAGAATAGATTGGGTAGATTGAATCATGCTCTCCACAAAGACATGTCCATGTCATAACCCCTGCAGATATGGACTCATTTTCAATTAGGATCTTCAAAGATACTATTTTTTATGAGAACAAACTGAATCTGAGTGGGCTTTAATCTCGTATGACTAAAGACTTACGTATGAGGAAGTTCAGACACAGTCAGTCAGTCAGAGGAGGAGATAAAAGACAGGCCACCATGTGAGAGAGAGATGAATCTGCAAACCAAGAAATATTAAGGACTGTTAGCAAGCCACTGCTCTTATGGTCCAAACTTTGGAGTAAGCCTGTTCCTGCCAACACCTTGGTTTTGGTCTTCTTGCTCCAAACTGTGAGCCATTAAATTCCTGTTATTTAAGCCAACCAGTCTGTGGCATTTTGTTATAGCAGCTCTGGCAAACTAAGACAGGGGGACTAAAGCTTACCTAAGTAAAAAGGATGTTACCTCTAAATCAATGTGGCTTTGTAGTAAAAAATAAAACACACTTTGGATAAAAATATGTATTTAAAAATATTCTAGAAAGGGCAAAAAAGATGCATATCCTCCCCTGATCAGGGAAGTGTGAGATTTCCCCACCTAGAAGGCATATTACAGAAACTAAAAGGCTATGGCATTTAAAGCACTTAACAATTATAAAATGCTATTGACATGCTAACAATTGTAAAGCCACAATCATTTCTTTCTAAACACTAAGCTCTTGCCCTTTCCCTTCTTCTTTATTTATAAACATCCTTAATTTCCTTGGGGGGAGAGGTGGAATGTAAACATTTCATTTTTTTATCTAGATCTACTGTTTTCAATAACTGAGTTTGTGAAACATCACTTTTACACCTTTTCTAAATCAGAGGGTGTGTGTGTGTGTGTGTGTGTGTTTCCATACCTTGGAAATCACCCCAGGATGAACAAAGTATCTGTAATTTTTAAAATTACATTACACATAATTATGTAAATCTAATTAGTAGATTTGGTACCTCTTCCTTCTTCATTTCATTGTTCATTCTGTAATTCAAGTAAATCATGTAATTGCAATTACAATTTCAAAGAAATTATAATTTCCATTGCAATCCCAATCAAAACAATTGGAATCCATAGTCTGAATGAAGCATTCAAAGAACCCAAATTTTAGCATAATTGTTAGGAATGAATAGCATGAATCTTATGTGTCCATTTGGTGAGTTACTTAATATAATAGGATGAACTTTCATAACAAAGACAAAGAGAAGGAGTTAAATGGATATAGTCAGCTATGTACCCCCCAAATTCTACCAGCTTTGTACTCCTCCCCTTACAGGCAGCAAAATGATGTACTTCAATGACATCCTCCGGAGGACCTGCTACTGCCAAGATCTATCAGAGTTAAAGAACTTCCTAAGCAGGTTATCCACAGGCTACCACTAAAGCAGTTTCTACTTTAAAAACACATTCAAGCATGAATTCAGGGAGACACTGTAGAGCCATTCTCTATCTTTATTTTTAGAGTATATAGATATAAGACAATCGTCCAAGAATCATGATTTATCCAAAAGAGTCCTATATATGTATGACCAGACTGGGGCCCCAAATTGCCGTTAATAACTTCAGCTGTGAAGAACAGAGAGAAATGCATCAAAGTATTCTGGTTTCCCTTTTGATGCCAAAGCTGGTAATTTGTGGCTTTCTATAACATGCTCCAAATTCATCAACATCATCAGTATTCATTAATAAAGGCATTGTATTAAAATTTCTTCACTTCCCTTAGAATGTCACAACAGGTTTAAGTTCAATAAATCACAATTTCTCCTGCTTATAAAGTATAGAAAATTATTTAATCTAATTGTGGGCCTCCATGTCAAAGATTATTACACAACTGATTCACATTTAAAACTTCTTTTCTGTTATGGGTGTTAGTAGTTACTGCTTTAATTAGCTTTAATCATACAGTTTAATAAATGTTTCAGAAAAAAATTTCTAAAGAAAAGTTATTCCATGCTATACATGGCAAGTTAAATTATGTACTCCAGAAAACAACATGTTCTTAATCTTAGTCCATTCTCGTCGGTGTGAACTACAGGAACTTTGAAGATGTTATTTTTGTTAAGATGTGGCCAAATGAATCAAGATGGGTCTTAATCCTATTCCTAGAGGCCTTTTAGAGATGACCACAGAAAGAAGGCCACCAGGGAGGAGGAGAAGCTGGAGGTCAACAGAACCCAGAAATGAAAGGAGAACACACCACCACGCGCATTGCGATATAACAGAAAAGCCAAGGACCCAAGGAGCGCTAGCAGCCAGCCCAGAGCACCACAGTTTTCAGGAAGAAAGCATTTCCTTGGTGACACCTTGATTTTGGACTTATCCTAGCCTCAAAACCATCAGCCAATAAAACCTCACTGTTTAAGCCCATTGTATGGTATTTGTTTTAACATCTGGGAAACTAAGACTTTTTAAAATATATTTTATATTACAACTTTTTAAAATATATTTTTTCTTTGGTTGGAAGATGTTCATATTTTAAAAACTGTTCCAATGGTGTTGGCCTTTCTGAATTTTACTTTTTAAATTATGACTGATGTTTTGCAATTTTTGCTGCCAAATATATGGTTATTCTAGGGTACACTTGACCTTCTCCACCAAATTCAAGAAGATCTAGGCATTCTATCTCATAATTAACTTAAATGGGAGTGCGAAGCTAATTTGGGACATTTACGTTCATATCGGAAAATTATTCCTGGCATGCTCCTCTTATAATAATCATGCTCAAGTCAGAGGAAGATGTTGCCCTCAAGGTGCAATACTCACGTTTTCTGAACCCAGACTTGGGCCACGTGGCCTGAGAAGGATGAGTCCTGTATAGACAACTGGAGAACAAGCTGTGTCCAGAAATCTAGGGTATATGGGCAGATGCCTTCAATTGCCAAGATGAAGGCCATCTGGAAAAGAGTCCCCTATCCAACAAAATTGGTCCAAGTACTGGGGAGTGCACATGTCTTCCTATCATTCTTTCTATATTTCTCTTGGTTTCAATCAGTGTTGTTTAATTTCAGTTGGATCTGCCAGCTGAGCCTCTAGCATTTGTTCCTTACACACTGTGGGCAAAGCAACCACCTATCAGTCACCTACTCTTAAATCCTGGGATATCTTGAATCTTTCCCCTGATTTCCAGGATCAGTTCCAGAATTAAAGCAGATTCTGTATATGAACAGAGTAGACCAAATTATTTGTTTAATAAAAATGGAACAAGAGCATTGGTCTAATGAAAGATGATAAACTCTCTTTGATAAAGAAAGGAAAATGTATAGTCTAGCCTGGGGTAGTTCATTTATCATTAATTCATTCAATTATTCATTCAATTATCCATATAATCATTTATACATTGAACAGTTAATACAAACAATCATGTATTATTCATTTAGCACATACTTGTTGTGCATCTACCATGGGCATGACATTGTCCTACATGCTGAGGACATAGCGGTGAACAAAGTAGATGTAAACCCCATCTTTATGAGGTTTACTATTCCAGATGCTGGTAAGTGCTATAGAAGAAAATCAGGTATGGAAAGGCACAGGATTGGCTAGGAAGGGGTGATGCTCATGTTTTGAAAGGGTAGATTCATTGAAAAGGTGATCAGTGCCTGCCTGTGAGAAAACCACCGGTGGTTGGAGAAAGAACCACATGGAAGAATCAGTGGAAAATGCCTGCCAGTCATTCAGAGCTGGGGATAGTACCCATTCCCATGATTCAGATTGGAAAACCTCATTATATATGTAATAATAGTTCCAAAGGGGAGAAGGTGTGGTCAGAAAGAGTATTTGAAAGAATGTCCAAAAACTTCCAAATTTGATGAAAACTCTAAAACCCACAGGTCCAAAAAATCTGAATCAACCTCAAGTACAAGAAACATAAAGAAAACTATGCCAAGGAATATTATAATAAAATTGCTCAAAACTAGTGAAAAACAGAGCGTCTTAAAAGCATTCAGAGTGGGGAATACATGTTGCATGCAGAGGACTACAGAGAAAGGTGACAGAGTTCTCATTAGAAATAATGCAAATGAGAAGACAACTGGAGCAACACATTTAATTTACTAAAAAAGCTACCAACTTACACCCCTTTATACCACAAAACAGCATTTATAAATAATGGAGAACTTTCTCATACGTGTAGAAGTAGACATCCATTAAGGACATCTTAAAGGAAGCCCTTCAGGGAAGGAAAATGATACCAGATGGATCTCTGGATCCTTGGAAAGGGGAAAAAAAGAGCATAAAAATTTTACCTACATGGGTAAGCATATGACATATTTTTCTGTTATTTAAATACCTTTAAAATATTATTGACTCTAAATAAAAATGATAATGTAGTGGGGTATTTATAATATATATAAAAGCAAAATGTATGATAATGGGACAACGGTTGGGAGAGGAGAACTCTGAGTACATTATATTACGGTTCTTAGGAGTGGTAGACTACTACTTGAAGAAGTCTGTGTATACTACTAACCTCATTAGCTGTGGATAATGAGATAAAATGGAATCATAAAAAGTACCCTATGAATTCAAAAGATGGCAGAAACAGAGAGAAAATGGAACAAGGAACAGATGGGAGAAATAGAAAACAAATAGCAAGACAATAGATTTAGACTTAGCCACATCAATAATTTCATTAGATGTAAATGGCCTAACTACCCAAATTAAAAGACAGTTTGCCAGGTTGGGGTGCTAAGTCAAGTTAATTGAATGCCATGGATGAGTAGTGTGTGAAGAACAGAGCTCTGGGACAGAAAGATCTGTTTCAGAAATCCGGGTTTGCCGCATGGTATCTCTGACACTGCGGCAAAGTATGAACTTCCTTCAGCATTGGTGCCTGCCCCGTGGAATGGGGCTAATCACATTTCACTGGTACATTTGACCAAGTGTCCTGAGATTTCTGGTTCTCTGCTCCTTGCAAACCTTACAGAGGGTCAGCTTGCCCATAGGTTTTGCTTTGGCCAATGTAACATGTCACCATTTTGGAAGCAATTAAGAGCTGTTTTGTGATTTTCCATGTTCTCTCTCCTTGAGATAATGATCAGAAAAGCAGGTGTTGAGATGAAAGTCCCATTAGGTCAGAGTAGCTAGGAATATTAAACTGACACTGAGGAAGCTGCCTTGGAAAGCTGACCAGAACCTTAGCATACTGACCGGTACAACTACTCACTGGATTATTGTGATGGTTGAGTGAGGGGCCATGGATAGTACTCTTGCCTCTAGGAATATTTTTAAACCCACATCATGTTATTTACTAACTCAGAGACTTTCTATAATTTATAAACATATCTAGGTAGATGTGAAGTATCTGAAAACATTGAGCTAGCACTACCAAAAGTCAGACTAACTACATACCATGTTGCATGAGAGCAGACATGCTGCCATGTAGCATGAGAACTGTCCCTTTGTACTTTCTCACCCAGTAGGCTGAGCCCATCACTAGCAGAGCTTCCAGGGGTGGCAGATAAAGGATATGCATCTCTCCTCCTTCCCTTTATTTTCTTGGCCCCAACTGACCATCCCCCGCATCTCCCCTTCACACACTCACACACACTCTCACATGCACGTGCAACAAGTGCTGGTAACGCCATGGATCACATCAGCAATATTCTCTCGGCTCCCTCCCCTTTACTGGAGTTGGCCAACGTACAGGGAAGACCTGTCTTGCGTGGCTGACAGATGCTCCACCCCAGAGACAATGGCCTCCAGAGGCTCTGGCTTGGGGACTCTACGGCTGAGAGTCCAGTTTGAATACTGCCTCTTTGTGGCTAACGTCTGTGACCACACCTCTGAGCCACCCAGCCTGAGGGTCCAGTCTGTTCACTACCTACTAGTATGACAAAGAAACAAACCTGTGTTCTGGTTGTTTCTCTGTATTTGCTAGTGCACATCCACCCCTCATATCTGAATAATGAATGGAAGGGATGCCCATTTCTATTAAGTAACGCTCACCTCCAAAGCGAGTGGGCTGAGTGACGACTGGTCTCCCCCACATCAAGGATGAACAAGCGTTTGGACCCACAGGGGCCTGGTCCTTGAGCCCCAGCAACACCTGCAGTGTGAAAAGCACCTGAGCAAGTGTCTCCAGCCAAGACTGATTCATGGTGTGCAGCAGAAAAGCACATGGACTGAATCACAAACAGAAGGTAGCTGGCGTGGCTTTCCCTTATTTATTCAAGGCTGTCTATGCATAAGCCACAAACAGCTTAGCAGCTGCCACGTGCTCAATTTTACAATGCAGCATAGGAGAGGGATGAGAGAGGCAGGAGAAGAACGCATAGTGGGGGCAGAATAAATGCACGCTGGAGATACATAAATGCTCGTTACCCAGGGATTGCCTGCTAGCATGCACAACATCAGTAAAAGCCAGGCTGAGTTGTTTGTGATCTGAGCCTCATTCGGCTTTACTCTGGTGTATTTCATGGGTTCGGCAGATCAAACAGGACTTAGGCAGAGCTCATTTTCACCAAGCCCGCCAGGCTGCTCCAGCAATGCCATGAATTAGAATGCTGCTTGCTGATCTCCAGGGCAGCCAGCTGACTGCTCAAATTCACATGCAAAATGACCCTCCTGGTCCAGAATGGTTTATGTGGCCTTAGCTTAGAGTTGCTCAGGCTGGATATAATCGTACATCTGCAGCCTGGCTTCAAGACCATTAGAAACACAGCTGTTAGAATGAGAAACCGGCACAGCAAAGGCAAATCGCTGAAATCCTTCTGCAAGGAATTACTGGGAACTTGCAGGAAACACATGCATAGGGGCATTTTGACCCTTCAGTTACTCATTCACCAAATATTTATAAAGGGTCTACTTTGTGCCTGACTCTACTCACAGGGCAAATTAAAATTAGAAATTAGTATGTAATGTTAGGAATGCAACATATATATGAAAACATAAGAGAATGATGTAATTGTTGTTTTTTTTCTCCTAATGATGATTGACCCTTGTACAGAGTCTGGGGGCTCATGAGATTGTGGGATTTGTTGGTGAATAAGATTGAACAAGTCCCAGGCTTGGTGAAAATGACCTCTGGGTAAGTCTTGTTTGATCCGTCGAACTCATAAAATACACCAGAGTAAAGCTGAAGGAAGGTCAGATCACAAGCAATTCAGCCTGGCTTTTACTAATGTTGTGCGTGCTAGCAGGCAATCCCTGGGTAATGAGCATTTATGTATCTCCAGTGTGCATTTATTCAGCCCCCAATATGCATTCTTCCCCTGCCTCTCTCACTCTTTTCCTGTGCTACATTGTAAAATTGCTAAGTGGTGTGTGGCTTATGCATGGACAGCCATCCCAGTGGTTGGTCATGGTTTGGTTCTGCCTCCTTCCAGCCACCAAGAGACAGCAATTTTCTGGGATGACACATGGCATTGAAGCCAATGAAAGGACGCATGGCCAAGACATAGTCATTACTCTCCTGTAACCATGAAAATAAAAGCTCAAAAAGATGCAAACATTTCGCCAATGTTCTAGTTCTTCTTCGCTCATTTCTTACTCCTAAAACAGAGTCTGTTCCATTTTGAAAAATAATTAAATGTATTTTTTTAGGCTTTAAGTTATGTAAGATAGGGAGATCCTCAAGGGATCCCTACCCAGGCAAGTCATGGAGACTTTTTTCTAGACAAGTCTGCAACCTATAGAGTGGAAAGAAGGATGGGATATTATCTAATAAATTCGGGCCACATGAATGGTCAATCTGTGGGGAAAGACTTTGCTTCGTCTACTCCCAGTTCCCAGAAATACAAACTAGTTGTCCAAGCAATGATCTTACAGCTTTCTGTGGCAAGCCACCAAAAACTCAGACAGACTCTAACTCACCTGCATTACAACATGAAAGAAAATTTTATTCCCAGGGGAACTTAATGGCAGAGGTGGAAAGGGGAGAAGGGTCAGAGGCAGAGAAGTGATCAAAACATGATAATATGCTGATGAAACAGTTATGACAAATATTGAATTTTAGAAAAGATTTTAGACATGTTCTCATGAAAAACGCTAAAAATAGTGGAGAGGAAGCGAGCTGTAAAAGATGAGCATGGAACGATGAATTGAGAAATTAAGCATGAATAATGAAGAAGATGGGTACGGAGCTGTGAATAAAGAGAGGAGAATTAACCCAAATTACATGGCTGCGTATTCCAGGTGTTAGGAAACGAGACCCTGTGCTGCCTTTTCCTGACTTCCATGTCATCTGAATGGATCACTGTTTGGATTCTGCTAAATAAGGCCGGCCAGCATCCTGCCTTGCAGAGGGACTGTGGATTCCATTGTGCTAATACGTCTGAAAAGCTTAATATTCTGAGGATGAAAGGATTCATATGGACATGAGATATTATCAAAGCTAAACATATTTTAAAGCCCCGGGACTCCAATTGAGTTTTCCTTTTTCAGATGCCTACTGAATAGTTTAAATGGCTCCAACATGACTTTGAAGTTTTAAGGGTGACTGAAAGATCAAAAGCATAAAAGCCAAATGCATAGAGACATCACAGAGAAAGACAGGCTTAGCCAAGCCCTGTGACATTGTTTTGATTGTTAGGGATCCTTTGTAAAATTAATTTTATAAATTGAATTTTAAAATAGAGGCAACTACCAAGACGAGTAAAAGAAAATCTTATACTCTTACCATTTATGATAAACAGCTGACGTTGCTATACCATTTGATTACAATCTGCTTAAAAGATACAAAATATTAGAGCTATAACTTCAATCACCTTTTGCCCCCACCAGAGAAGAGTCCTGTGCACATGCCCCACCATTGCCAACGTCCACCCATTGTTAGAAGAAAAACAAGTGTCCTATTCTATCCCGTTTTTATAGTAATAGATAAATATATTGCACTCCTGACATTACAAAACTATTTTGTATCTATTCTTAGTTCGTGAGAGTATGACACAATACTTATTACTGTCCATCTTGCTTTTTCAGTCTCCACTTTGTTTTTGAGATCTCTCTGCACTTATGGATGTAGAAAGAAGGATAAATGGCAGTGTCCATTTCTCAACTGCTACTGTATTTTATTCATCCAGTTTCCAATTGATGGGCATTTGCTTGTCTCCACCTTTTCAGTATCACAAACTATGCTGCAATGGACGTTCTTAACCTATCTCCTAGGGTATGCATTCAATAATTTATCTAGGTTACATACCCAGAATTGGAATTGCTTGCTCACAGGATATGCACATTTTTGATTCTTCAAGGTGCTGATACATTGTCTCCAAAATAGCTATAGTATTTAGAGCCTGCACAGGTGGAGCAGTAGGTCCCAACCCCTTGCCTTTGGGCAGCACAGTCCTCTGTCATACTTCTGCCCCTTGCCTAGCTCTAGTCTGTAAGACAGTGTTCCCTTGCGTTTTTCATTTTCACTTCTCTGGTTACTAGTGAGGCTGGGCCACCCTTTATAGATATGCTGGCTTTTCAGATTTCCTCTGCGAGTTGACTCTCACATACTTTTCTTACTGATTTTCAGATTTCTTAGTTAATTATGCATACTTTTCTTTCCCTACTTTTCTCTGTTATATATATTTAATTTATCCTCTCCCAGCCTATCACTTGTTTTTAACTTCATTATGGTGTCATTTAAGATATAGGATTTTCATTTTTTTAAATAATCAAAATTGTTATGTTTTTATGGATTGAGATTATTTTTGTGTTGTTTAAATACTTAGAGCAAACTGTGGAAGAATAACTACAGAGTACCCCATAGGTGAGGATTTTCTTAGAGTTGCTTTTTATGTTTATTTACTTTATTCATCTGGACTTATCCTTTAGGTATTGCACACATTAGGAATCTAATGTTATTTTACTTTTCCAAATAGAGAGTCAATGGTTTTGATTCCATTCATTGAAACAGTCTGTCTGTATCACTCTGATCCCTGATGCCAGTTTTCTCATATACCATGTCTGTACGTGTGTGGCACTCTCTTCATATCCTCTATTCTGTTTATCCCTTCGTCGATACCTCACGGTTTAGTTAGGATATCATCAAGGTCTTCCTATTTGCTGTGCCAGCTCCTCCATCAGCTCTGGCTTTCCAAGAGCATCTTATCTAGTCAGGCACCTTTAATTTTCTATATAAACCTCCCAATTGACGTGTATACGTTCACAAAACTAATTTGTTGAAATTATTTTTAATTTATAGGCACTTTTGTGGAGAACGGACATGTCTACCTTACTGAGCCTTTTCATCTCTGTATAAGACAATTATCTTCATTTATTTGTCTTTTATGATTTTTTTTCATAAGTAGCTCTACAATTTTAATAAGGCTTATTTTAAGCCGAAAATGCAATTTTGGTTTTTGTTTTATTTTTTCCCTCTTATGACCACTGTTTTTCTTATATTACACTTTTTTTAACTTCTTTATTCCTAGCGTAAAGGAACTATTAATATTAAATATTAATTGGTACTCATTAATCTTATGTAATTCATAGTGGTTCTAATATACTATCCATTGATTTTTTTTATTTTCCTGTGTATACAATCATATAATCTTCACATAATGACAATACTGTCTCCTCCTCTTCCATCCTTTTGAAATGTTTTTCC
This sequence comes from Tolypeutes matacus, assembly GCA_026826555.1. Lineage (NCBI taxonomy): Eukaryota > Metazoa > Chordata > Mammalia > Cingulata > Chlamyphoridae > Tolypeutes > Tolypeutes matacus. The sequence goes on from JAKSZT010054014.1 coordinate 2,212,609, forward strand.
TTATTGTTTTCCATTAAAACATCTAGTGCCATCTTAAATTGTGGTGTGAGACTGGCAACCTGGTCTTCTTTCTGATTTTAAGTAGAAGGGTGCTAAAGCTGCTCCCTAAAGAAGGCGTTTGGTGTAGGTTTTAGAAGCTACTCTATCGTGGCATGGAAGTGCCCTTCCCTTCCTGGGTTTTTAAGGTTTATTTGTTTGTCTAATGATGAATGGCTATTGACTTTTATTAAATAATTTTCCTGAGTCTATTGAGATGAGAAAATGATTTTTTCCCTTTAATCCATTAAGTAAATAGATTATCCCGTGGCAAATGGCATTGGAATCATACTTTTATATTAATTTTAGTTATATTTTCTTTTTAAAACTGAAACAAAAATGCACATATTTTAAAAAATCAAATATTGGAAAAGAAAAATGAAAGCTTCTAGCAATTACAGTACCTTCTTGCTGCTTGCCTTTCCATTCCCATCCTTGTTCTACAAGACAAGCACTTTTGAGATTTAGTAAACATTTTTAATGAGAAGGTATTGATCTCTGTATTTCTAAATAATGAGATTTTGATGAGCATTAATGAGTGGTTTGTGGCAGGGCTGTCAACCTGGGACTCCTCTTCACACTCTTGTGTTGGATTGCCTTGCATCCTAGTGCCCAGGCTCCCCATTTCTTGATTCCTCCAGGGCAGAAACTAGGAGGGGCAAGTGAGGCATGCAGTCTCCGAGTTGTTCAGCTGCCGAAGCTGCACCTCCATGACTGGAGAGTAAGTGCATCCTGAAGTGGTGCACGCCAGGCACTGACTTGTCTCACCCCAGTACCCGGACTCACTCCTTTTTTTAATTTAGGAGGTACAGGGGATTGAACCCAGGACCTCCTACATGGGAAGCAGGCGCTCAACCACTGAGCTACATCCACTCCCTACTCCCTCCTTTCCATGACTATCAAATTTCAGTAGCTCCCTAAAGCAATGTTCTTTTTCACTTTATTTAGTTCAGAATATTTGGCCTTCAAATTTTATTGATACTTTGAGTGTGGAATTCCATTTCAAAAATCATTTTCTATTGAATTGTGAAGGTATTGTTATATTGTCTTCAAGATTCCAGTGTTTATCAAGAGAAATTTGATGCCATTTTTATTTCTTACATTTTCTCTATGAACTAATTTTTTTAATTGACTTATTATTTATATGATTTTTTCAGATCTTTCCCTTTTCTCTGCAGTAGGGAATTTCACTTTTTATGGGTGTTTTTCATTTATTTTGCTGGGCTCACGAGAGAGTATTTTCAAACTATGGACGGTTTTCAGTACTGGGAAACTTCTCTCTAATAATTTCTTCCAATATTTTTCTGTTTATCTTTTAAAATTCTTACTCATCCAATTTGGGACTCTTGTACTGATCCTAAAACTTTATTCACTCTCCAAATCTTGTATGTTTTTGCCAATTTTTTCCTGCTGATGAGAGTTTTTCTGCACCTTATATCATTACCCTTCTACTAAAAATGCATTCCTACTTTCATTATTTATTTTTCCACAAGCCTTCTCTTCTTATCTGATTGTTCCTTTTCTCATGGAATCCAGTTTCTGTCTATGGATGACATATTTTATTTTTCAGGATATTTATTATAGTCTTTTCTTTACTCTTTCTCTCATGCCTTGACATTTATTTTACTCCTTTCGTTATATCTGCTTCCCTCAGTTTTATTTGTCTTTGGTTTGTTTTGGTCGTTCTCTTTCAGTTTAGAAGATTTATCAAATATCCGGTGATCTTTGAATTTTGCTATTTACCAGTGAGACACTAAAATAGTGATTAGATCCTCTGTTTGGTGACAATCGGAATTTTTCAGTTTGAACTCAAAATGTCAGTTTTGGGGAGGATTTTTGGTTTAATATCCTCTTGGAGTCCTTCAATTTTTGCTTGAGGTTACCTTTACTCCTTTCCTACCTGGGGATATACCCAAGGCTGCTAGGATTCCGAAATCCAAGAATAGGCAAATTAATGGTTCAGAATGATGAGCTTCACTTTCCACTCCTGGATCCTTACCTCCACCTTCTCCTCGGTATCACCACCCCTTTCAGGAATTTGGCCCCAGTTTCGTCTTATCTCCTAAGTCTGTTCAAGTGTCCTCTTTTGTTATTATATTTTTATTACATGGTTGAATTCAATTTTCCAATACTTTATTTGTATTATTTTATTTTTCATAAGATAATTTGAAATTACTGTTTTCCTTTCTTGCATTTTCTGTTTATATTAGTTTCGCAGAAAGCATAGAGTTCATCCTCACTTTTTCCATATCAGTATTTGTGAGTCCTTTCTCTGACAGTGAGAAGGCTGGCTCCCACTCCCTTCCATATACTTACTTCTCTGCTCAATTTCCCGGATGCGCAGCCAGCTCAGCCAGCCAGTGCAGGTGCCCTCCTGACCCACGGGAAACCCAGCGTCCCAGCCCTGGGCAGTGGCCTCCAGGCCATGTCCCAGCTCTGACACTCCTGGTCCACACAGAAGCTGAGAAAAGTTAAATGAAATGATAGGTAGGAAATTTCTCCACAGTCTTATATAAACCAATATTTTTATGTAATTGTCTCCTAGTAGGAATGAACTTTCATACCCTCCACATTCACCGTTTTGATTTTCCTAGTGGGAAACATTACAAATTTTTAAAAAAGCTGTCAACTGAAGAGAAGGATTTACTATTAAAATATATTATTAAAATATGTGTAACCGAATGCCATGAACAAAAACAAAACATGGCTCTTCATCCATTTCAAGCGTGGTTAGTTTCATGATCTCACTAACAGTGGAGGATACAAAGGGAAGATGCTTCCTTTCATTCCTGTGGCCCACTGGGAACTCACTTGTTATAGCAAATATTTCTATTTGCCTAGTATTCTCAGTTTTAAAATTTTGAGTTGGCTGAGAGTTGACTATTATTATGCAACTTTTACAGTTTATTTGCATGTTGCAGTTCTATTGGAGTAAAGTCAATCTATTTTTTATTTTTAGGGCACTAAGCCATTGGAAATATTTTTTTTCTAAATAGTTTTATCATTTTGGATCTGATTTCAGTTTATTTTTTATCCTTCTGTTTCTTTTGGAATCAGTTCTGTGTGTTGTTTTAATAATGGTACAGTCGTTATGAATAAATTATAAGCACTTTAGAAATATAATTTAATTCTTCCTCATGAGACCCTTGGAATTGATAGAAGGATTTTTAATGACTTATTTTTTAAAAATTAAGAGATACAGCAATTCCATTATTAAGCTTTTGCATGCAAAAGATACAGAGAAAAACCATTGAACTCACTTTTATTTCCCCTTGCCAAAGATAATCAATTTTTATCATTTGATGTGACACTTTACTTTACTTTTTGGATATATGCATATACTTTTATGAAATTTAGACTATGTTATAATTTGAATCTTGCTTTGCTTTCTCCACTGATTTTTATACAATTAGTATTTTCTATGGTTAATTTTTAAATTATGCTTTAAATTACAGCAAATTGTTTCATCCCATGGACAGAACAAATATTATTTTGACATTCTCCTATTCTTAGATATCTGCTTTAAATCCAGCTAGTCAGTATAATAAATAATAATATGGGCTTTGCCTATTTATTTAATTGCTTACTTATTTATTAATTATATTTTCTAGCCATCCTTAGAAATGAATCTCAGAGGGAGAATTGCTATAAGATTTTGTGCTGGGACCCATCTATTCTGCTGCATTTGTTTCTCCATGAGCCTTCAGGTTTCCTGAAACACAGAAAGCACCCAAAAACGATTTGTCTAATGAATGGGTGAATGAATGATTGAGTGAGAATCAGTCAACCAAAAGCTTAGATGCTTTAAACCTCTTTATATATTGCCTAATTACATTCCCCCTCAGAGTGCTATCAGTCAGGGTAGACTGGTTGGCACCACAATAACAAATACTGCCGGTGTTTCAGGAACTTAACACATGCAAAAAGCTTTTCTCCTGTCCACGTTACATGTCGGGATCTCTCCATTTGTCATCGAGGGACTCAAATGAAGGAGGCTGCATCGCAACGTGTGCTTCCCACCTTGGCAGGGGGAGATGACAGTGTGGGAAGTTAATGGGCTCATAAAGCTTTGCCCGAGAAGAGCTATGCATCACTCTGTCTTGTCCAGCATGAGCCACCTGCCCGTGCCGCCCTTCAAAGGGCAGAGACAGTGTCCTGGAGAGTGCAAACACAGCATCAGTCATTAAATCATCACCACAGAGGGAATGGCCACCACTGCTACCGATGTTCATTTTACAATCTTGAATAAATTGATAGATGGAAATTGTATCTATTCAGAATTTACAGTTCAGCAAGTAAGAGTGAGGATGAACACTGTTGGATATATTTCATCCTTATTTTTCTGTTCTAAATTTACACCTTGTATTTTCTGCCCATGTTTTAGTAATAATAAATTTAAAAGTAACAGTACAAATAATAAAGAGCTAATATTATTGCAGAGCATTTCAAATGCTGATCGTTGTTCCATTGGGATTTAGTGCATTTCTGGTCAATGTGTATGAGTGTCTTGCATATTTAAAGGCAAACGTTCTTTATCATGCAAATAACAATTATTTACCCAGAGTTTTTGGTTCTTTAATTTTGCTTATGATGTAGCTGATATGAATATAAACTATATCTAATCAATTCAATTGATTTTCACAATTGTGTTGTCTTCTTTTGCTATTATAATGAAAAATCCTTCCCCATCCTGAGATTAAATGTAAATTCATTTGAAAACTCATTAAAATACATTCTCATTTGTAAATAAATTCGTATTTAATCTCATATTTTACCTTTTTAATCTATTTGAGATAATATTGAATATATGGTATGAGGTGATGATCCACTGAGATTTTTCTGAACAGCTAAAATATGTACAAATGACACCGGAAATATGCAACAATATACATCAGGGGATCACTGTTTCTCTTTGAGCCTCCATGACCTTTTGATGACCCTGGGTACTAACTGCTCCCAGGTACTAGGAGGTGCGTTATCTGATGCCGAAGCGTTATCACCACGTAGCAGTTTGTACAGTTTGTACAGTTGCCAATGATGTAATTATGAATTCCAAAAATAGATATTGGGTTATGCTTGTAAACTGGTCTGCTAATCTGGGCATGATTAGGTTATGATTGGGACTTTGATTGGGCCACTTCAGCAGGGCATTGAGCCCTGCCCCTTGGTGGGTGGGGTCTCAAAGATAAAAGACATTGCAAAGGACAGAGTTGGAGCTTTGAGTTGGAGTTCTGATGCTGAGTTTTAATGCTGGAGCCAGGGGAAGTGAGCACACAGAGGAGCTTGGTGGTGAGGAAGGAGAGAAGCCCCGGGATAGAGACGAGCAGTTCACCTGAGAGTTCACAGCTGGCCTTGTGGAGAGAGGCAAAGCCTAGAGAGCCTCACAGTCTACAGCTGACCTTGTGGAGGAAACAGAGGAGCTGAGCCCAGAGAGAAACGGAGCCCCAGGAAGAGAGGAACCCAGGAAGCCTGAACCCTGGCAGACGTCGGCAGCCATCTTGCTCCAACATGTGGTAATGGACTTTGGTGAGGGAAGAAACTTCTGTTTTATGGTCTGGTAACTGTGGACTTCTACCCCAAATAAATACCCTTTATAAAGACCAACCAGTTTCTGGTATTTTGCATCAGCACCCCTGTGGCTGACTAATACAGCCACCATCAAAAAAATATTCAGTCTTCAAATCAGGATGATAGTTAGTGATCATTTGATGGACAAAAGTTCTTTTGCTGGAGACTAAGAGAGATCTCAGAACCCTTTCCTGCCTGGCTGTGCTCTTCCGTCTACAGGCCCATTCTGTCTTTTAGGAGGGGACAGTCATTTCCTGAGGGTTATAAGTGATTAGTGAGTTGTTGGGGCTGAATGCCATCAGAACAATTTGGGTATTTACATTAAATTTTTAATGGGAAACTAAGTGATGTTGACATTCTGAAAAACATAATTTATTCTGTTGAAGGAAGAGATAGTTCAGTAATTTGGAAGGAAAAGGTAAAGTTGACAAATAAATTAGTGCTAAATTATTTTATGTTTTGGGCATGGAATCCCAGGACTGTAAGACTTAAGAGCAAAGATGGGCTGTAGGACCAGCAAGTAACATGATTAGGTCGGTAAAGGGAGTCAGTTTGTGAAGGCATTGTATGCCTTCCTCATTTGACCATTGAAGGGTGTGGAGTACAGGGTGGTATGACCAGCTGCAGCAGAAAGAACACAGCGATAAAAACAGAAAAGAATTTTCTATGACTCAGACTGGAGACAAGGAGACAAGTTGGGGAGGAGTTTATTGTGGTATTACAGGGGAAATGGTGGTTCATTACACCAGGATAACATTGGAGGGGATGGAGAGAAGTGAACTGGATTCCAGAAATGTTAGGGAGATAAAAATTTTCAAGCATGGCTAGTGATGGATATGGGTGATGAGAGAGGGGGAGGGCTCAAGAATGGTACTCGGATGTGCACATGGCACAAGGGGGGTGGTGGCGCCATTTCTTGACTTAGAGGAAACAAAATTGGACCAATGACGGAGGCTGTGAGAGGGTGGGGGCGCTCGTTCAGGTTTGGAGTTTCTGAGTTTGAGGAGCTCAGCAGTACTAAAGGCAAATGTCCAATTGTCCTGTTCTTGTCTCTCTTCCTGAGTTTAGACCTCAGAGGGAGTTGTGGGCAGCGTGGCTGGTTAGACTCCACAAAAGGAACAATGTGAATCCTCAGGGACTCTCCTTGTCCCATGGTTCACAGTGAAGAAGCAACACAAACTAAGAAACAGGAAAAGCAAGTCACAGGCAGCAGCCTCTTGCTCTTCCCTCTGAGGGGCTAAGGCAGAGAAGTGGGGAGGGGCTTCTGACCACCACTGGAGGTGTTTCCCACTTGGCTGAGGTTGGCAAAATACCTGCAGAGCCCGATCTGCTCACCTGTGGTCTGGGGAAACCCCAAAAACAAAGACCACCACCTGCACTACGGTTCCTAAGCACTGCAGTCCACTGCTTGGTCTTTTTTTGAAGTGGAGAAAGAAAGTTGAGAAGTCTATGTCTGAAGATGCTGCCAGCTCAAGGAAAGTGGCACTTCCTCATAATGAAACATAAGGAATCCAGGATGTGGACGAAGCAAAGGCCCTTAATCCTTCTGCATGCCTCTGAGTGTCCTGGTTTCACCCTGTCTTGCACTAGGGACAGTGAGGTAAATGATAATGCTATCGGTCAGAGTCCCTGAAGGTAGAAGAGTTTCACTCAAAAGCGTTTGGCTGAGGAGAATTTAATAAAGGGGCTAGTCGTAGACATGTGAGTGGAATAAGGTAACCAATTAGGGGTACCGAGACACCCTGCAATAGCAGCAACAGAAGATCACTACCTGCCACAAGCATGAAGAGGCAGGGAAGGAAACGTCACCTGAGACAGGTGAGAGAGTGGAGTCACAGAAGAGGGGCCACCCAACAGGAACTTGATCTTGGAGGGCTGAAGCTATGGCAGGACCACTGGCTTTCCAGCACGGAGGGACTGGGAGGAGAAAGAGCCTGACGTTTCTCTTTCCAACCTCCATACTCCTGTCAATGTCTCCAGTGACAACACCTAACAGGAAATAAGAGGGCAAGGGATCTATCTGGGTGACTCTAGGAATCAGTGCCCTCAGAGACCAGGAGAGGGTGAGATGGGAAAACATGGCTCTAGAGGCACAAATGGGAAGTCATCAGCACAAGTCCACTCTGTCTTAAAGTGTTGTTGGTCTCAACAAATGTGCCGCCTTGGAAATGAATGTGGTTGAGGACTTCTGCTCTATTCACTCTGTCCCCCACTCAAGATTCCCTGCTAGTCCTTCTCTCCAAAGGAGAAAGGGGCGAGTGGAAAAAGAATGAAGGCAAAAGATGAGAAAAGGACAAAGGCAAAGAATTGGGATCGGAAGGAGGAAAGTAATATGGAGAAAGTGCTGAAGACTTGGGAAACTCATGCCCCAGGTACTGAACGAGGCATTTCTGCTCTCAGACCTTGGAATACTCCTCCTGGTGCTATACAATATGACATCAGAAGCACGAGCTGGCTCACAGACCTCAGTTTGCTACAACCATGCTAATTCTCTGTCATGCCAGTGCAGGAACAGGTTTTAAGTCTTCACTTTTCATTTCCAAAATGGTTATTCAACAGACATCTATATCAAGACTGACCATTTGCTATATTGATCTGTTGTCACAGGGACGGTGTGGCTGGGATCCTTTTAAAGAGGTGAAACTTCTATTTATGATTCTGAAGTTAACAAGACTCACATTCTAGCAAGACTGAGGGAAAGGTGTTCAAAGCCATTCCCAACTAATGCCTGATATTTACTCCCTGCCCTCCTCCCACCAGCCAGATGGCCAGAAGGGCCATGATTGGGGACATGGCACCTAGCCATGTCTCATGTTCTAAGCCTTTTCTTGCCTCCTGCTCCTTCTCCATTCTTAAATATGTGTCTGTGTGGAACCCATGAGGCCTTAGTGTTAGATGAAGACCAGGTAAGGGATAATCTGGGATTTCAACCCACCTCTCTCAGTGGGACCAGTGCCTTCTGGGTGGAGGCATGCCTTTCTCTGCAGCAGTATAGTAAGGGTAGGAGTAATCAGATTCTCTGCCCACTGCCTTTATTCTGTGAACACACACACACACACACACACACATACTGATTTGGTTCATATTCCTCCCAGGAGCCACAGAATCTTTCACAATGAATTGCATGCTGAATTACTATTAAAATCCTATATATCTTGCTCACTCCCTTACCCTACCTCATGCAAAGACAGGCCCAATCAGATGGGAACAGATAGTCTTTTGTCACACACTCATAATTTCAAGTGCCCCATCTCCCAATCTGATCTTTCTGGCAAATATACCTCAAGCTCAATCTTGTAGTAAATTTAAGGGCATCCTGGTGGCTGTATATATTTTGTGGAAACAGTCTACAGTACTGGGTAAGATGTCACTGATCAATGGCAAAGCAAAGCTCTTTAGTGGATTGTGTAGGTGAGGATGAGTCACAACTCATAGGAAGGCGACATGGTGAAGGCAGGCGTTCCTGGAATAAATGTCTTCAGATGGCAGGAGACAGGAAACTACCCCACACGGAAGCCAGTGAAACAGGCTTCACCATCTTCTTTGTATTAGCTATTCTGCAAAATGGTATATTGTTCCTTTTTCCATTTTTTAAAGGAAGGAAATCATTTTTGAAGACAAGAGGTGCTGAATACATATATTTATGTTAAGTTGTCATTCTTTCCAAGTAAGATTTTCCAACAAGATCTTGTAGAAGTAGCGTATTAGAAATTTAGTGTTTTAGGTAAGCATTTAAAAACCATTTATGCTTCCTTCCATAAATATAAAAGAAAGTATATATTTTTTAAGAGTACTTGAACAAATAAATAAAGGCATAGACCCTCACATAATTCTTTCATAACCCTATCATTCAGTGATGCCCAAATTTATAATTTTGTATGTTTACTTTTATTCTTTATCTTGATAGGCAGGTAGATAAGTAGATTAGAAATATATGATAAATAAATTGAGGATAGATAGATGGATGATAGGTGAATGGATGCTAGGTGGATGATCGATCAGAAAATAGATATAGATAGGTAGGAATAGATAGAAACAGATGATATAGATATAGACATAGATATAGATACATATGCAGATACCGATATAGGTATAGATGTAGATAAAGAAATAGATATAGATACAGATATAGATACAGATAGAAAGGTTGGCAGATACAAGGTGAATTGCATCAATTTAAAATAAAAGAATGAGAAAGTACACAAGAATTATAATGAACACAGTAAGTTCTTTCCTTTGTCAGTGAGTGACACCAGTCTTAGTTTGAATTACTCTAGAAACATACCTTGGGACCAGTGTTTGGAGGTGACCCAGAAGCGCTAGTAAGGGGGTGACCAGGGGAGAAGGCCAGGGTGGGGGACGTTACTGAGCTGGCCGCTGCTGTGGACAATTCAGACTCAGTTCCACCGGGGGCCTCCGGGAGACTGCGTAGACCCGTAGGGGTAAAGCGAAAGCCGGGGGTTACCCATCTGCGTCCCCCCTTCATGGGGAGGGGGCTGCTTCAAGGACACGATCAATCAGCCTTGTGCAGAGAAACCCCGGTGCTCCAATAGGAAGGCATCAGCGTGGACCAGAACGGAGGGGGCGGGCTGTGGCCGGACCCCAGCAACTCCACTGCGGCTCCCCGCCCTCACTCCAGCTGGATCCGCAATCTCTGAACCTTCACCTCCCTCATTTCAAAAACACGTTGCTCCCACCTCCGAAACAGCTCTCACACCGGCTGCCTCCTTCCCTTCCAGTGCTAAGCCTAGATTAGACGCTACAATGTTTTATCCAGCATTTCCCAAAGTGTTTTCCTAAGAAAACCAGTCCTACAAAATTATCTCACAGGAAGGATTTCTGAGGATCAAATAACTTTTCTGAATTCTGCTTTACATTTCTCCTCATTGGCATGTCACATCTACCAGTGTTTTAAAAAATGTTGAATTTTGTTTATCTCTGTATTACAGATTATCCTTTAATAAGTTACACAATAATAAATGGTATGGTATTAGATCTCAATTTGGGAATGTTAGATTACCGTGGTAGCTTAAATTATATGTATGTTATTACTTCACTTCTTCCAATTCATATCAACAAAATTTTTATACCTAGTATTTAAGACTCCCTAAACCTGCCTTTCCATTTTATAATCCCCTAAATTCTCTTCAAATATCCTGTATTTTAGCTAACTTATACTCAGTTCAATTTCCCGTTTGTAACCTATGATATTTTGCATTCATTAACTGATTATCATTTATTCATCTATTTAAATAATAAATATTTTCTGACACGTAATTACTCCAGAGTTAAAAATGCATTTTTAGAATCAAAGAAATAAATATAAACAAACAAAAAATGCATTTTTGTGCATTCTGGCTAAATTGATCTATATTTCCTGGAAACATCTAATTTTTTAGATCTGCTACTTATTTCACTCATTCAATTGATATTCAGGTGCCAATAGCATATGTTCAAATGATGTCTTGTATTTTTTAACTGTGAAAGTCTCATGTCTCTGGGGTTTTGATTCCCTAGTAGATGATTCCCTTGTGGAGATTATATCTTTTGCCAGTTTTGTGGGGCCAAGGCCATGCCCAAGTGGATGGCACAGGAGAACCTCGGGCAACACCTGCCCACCAGAACTGAATGGACAGAGAGCTTTAAAGGCATGGTGAATAGATGCTTACCTGCCCAGCATCTCCCGTGGAAGGAAGAGAGCACACCCATCACTTGCTGTGGGAAGGTGCCTGCCCACACTCTACTGGAGATTTCTTGGTTTGCATTTCAAGAAACATGTAGTTCTTCAATGTGGGGCCAAAGGAACCTTTTCAAAAACCCATTATTCATGTGAGAAGTAGCCAGGATCTGGAAGGAGTAGTAGAGATAAAAGAGAATCATTAGACAAATGTTTGATTTCTACTTTTACACTCATTTGGTAATGGAAAGAATGAGATTTTATATATCCTAATTTCAAGTGAGAGGAAGAGGAGGTGGTACTGACTCCATAAATCACTAAAACAGCTTTTAAACAAACAGGGACCATCTCTGTCTAGACGGTAAGATGGAGATGGTTAAATGTTGGTCATTTCCTTCATCCTTGACAAAGCAGCCACATTGTGCTCATCCATTTCTGATGTCATCTTCAGTTACACCTGCATCTTTCTTCTGTCTGTGGGTTGATAGCATGAATTAACTTGGTAGATCTACAAGTTCAGAATAGCAGAAATTAGAAATGCTAACTCAGATTGAGTGCCGGTACAAATTTAAGCACGTCGGTGTCACAGTTGGTGTTAAGTCATGCATCTTCTGCTCAGAGTCCAAAGAGAAACATACACTGTGATGATTTCCCCAGTAAGGGAGGCATGGCCTGTGGCCTGCTTACTTGGAAGGTCTCAAGTGAATTTGATATTTAGGAGTTTGTTCAATCTAAATTCAAACTCCTTAAATGAGCAAACAAATATCCAAGGAAACCAATGCAATCAACAACTTATAAGAAGATACTACCATGAGGTATTCAGAGACTTCAGGCATTGGAATATTCCACAGTATAACTGAGAAGCTGGACTCATCCTTTCATGAGTTTCTTACAAATTATTGATCTTGGTACTATACTATTTATATGTCTCCCACATCTCTCAAGAAAGAGATAAGGAATCTGGCTTCTCATAAGAAATGGATGACTGCTACAGGCTCATAACGAGAAAGCTAATAAAGAAGGAATTTTTAGCAGGATAAGTGGCTTCTTGAATAAAGGATTCCTTTATTACTTCATGAATCACAGTTAAAAGCTAATGTCATGAAGCTGAGGAATTGTCTGTAGTTAAAAAAAAAATGGAATAGAAATAAGACTAGGAAACTTCTTAGAATGTTGGCTTGTTAGTGCACTTTGTCAGTACTGAACCAAGAAATTTACTGATGGTTCCACATTATCTTAGGAATGAGAAACCCAAATATGCCATATCTGTCACTGCCATTGATACTCTGGCCAGATTCTGGTGTCACAAGATAGGATTTATAGTTTAGTTATGACTTAGAAGTAGAGACATAATTACACTTGGGTCAATATTCACAATTAATTATTTCAATCCAATTACCAGGGACATTAGGACAGGAAAAAAAAAAGAAAAGGAAAGGGGGAAAAAAGCAAAAGAAACAAAAACAGAAAGAGAAGGGTCCTGGGGAAGGTGAAGGAAGAATTATTAGTAGAACACTGGCAGGCTGGGGGAAGGTATGGTCCTGGACTTTCCAGTGGCCTGCACAATATAAGGAGTGACAGAAGATTGTACAATTTTTGAGAAGCACGGTGCTTTTGAATCAGCCCACAGAACCCCCAATGGTGACAGCCCTGAGGAACTTATTAGCAGGTGAGAAGACTCCTGGTGCAGCAGGTAACTATGGTCCCCCTTGGGAATTCCTATAAAATCAGAAGCGCCAGTAGGAAGCCAGTTCTGATACTAAGCATATTAATTAGTGATGCTACTGGAGTTGCTGTCCACGGTGCTGACGGAGTCCACGACGTGTGCCCATGGCAGAGCACTGATTGGCACAAGCAAAAGGCAGTCCTGACATCCAAAGGCTGGCTAGTGCCACCACAAAGTACCGGAATTGCAGCCAAGCTTCTGTGCACTCCCTTTACTGGTGGAAATGAGAGTCTGCTTCCTTTGGCTTCCAGGGAACATGACAAGATTCACTGGTCTGAGCAAGAAAGCAAAACAGAATCATCTTTTTTGAATAAGAATGCTGCTGAAATGTGCGCATTTGCATTCATGTTCAAACTGGCTTTTGCTGCTTCAAAGAACAGCCCTTGAAGGACCTCTGTAAATATTGTTCATGATAGTATCAAGGGTTGTAATTGAAATTGGGAAAAATGGAAGGGAGTGAAGCCAGGAACCATCCACAATCTTTCACGCCTTGTTGGGTGGATGAAATGCAGCCACACCTTCTCCAGGAGAGTCAGCAGTGGGACAACTAAGTCAATCAAATGATCTCACACCTGAAATTCATACTTACAATGCCCAGGACTCCTTTAAACCAAGGTTATGTGCCCCTCTTTGCCTTTGGAACACTTTCCTCCACTCTGTGCCCATGCAGAGAGGTCAAGGTGAAGAGGGAATTTCCAAGCAGTATCTTCTCATTGGAAGTGTCTCCAACTGGCCCCCAAGACTTGGACAATGCACCTCCATTTGCCTTCTTATCCCCTTTGACCCTGTCCACAAGTCCACTGCAACAAGTAGTCAGTCCAGTGTGTGGCCCCACCCTCCCCATTGGGTTGTTGCATCCCTAAGCACACGTGTGTAGATCTCTGTAACCCTTTTCCTCACTGCAATTCCTGTATCATGCACAGTCAGTGGCGTGTGTTAGGTGTTCACTCAGTGTTGGGAGAATTAATTTTTAAAATGAACAAATGAATTATGGGACAAGTGAGAGAATAATGAATTTGTTTCTCACACAAATTCTGCTAGAAATTCTTGCAGTCAGGATAGGTCTTGAAATGGAGCCCCACATCCTGGAATGGAACCTATTGCTGTGGAAGGAAGAAAGGAAGAGGGGGAGGGGATAGATAGAGAGAGAGAGATGCAGTTTGCTTAGATAGCAACCTTCAATTCTATTTTTTAAAACACCTTGTCTTTTTATGACATTAGATTTTCTCCCCTCCCCACCTTAGCCAGCCCCTGGTATTAGTGAACAGGGAGAAAGACTGAAATCCATATATCATGTAGAACATAAAGGCACAGCCCACAACCCAGACAAGCTGGGATTCCCATTTAAATGTCCCACATCTCCCGTTGCAGCCTCATTGGTCACCTTGGGTGCCAGTAATGCAGAAGCCTGAAAGGTAAGAAGAGCAGAAGAAGGTCTACCCTAACAGGAAAGGATATCCATGACCAAACCCTGCTTTTTAAAGTTCTCCCTCAGGAAGAAGCAGGGCCACTGCAGCTGTTGTTGGCATCTGGACTTGGGTGCCATGGAGCATCCACACCTGTGGCAGGGGTGACCCACGATGCTGGCAGGTGGTAGCTGAGGGGGCAAGGTAAACACAAGGCTGAGGACCCTGGGAAGTCTCACTGGTGCCCTCGATACCTCCAGCAGCCCATCGAATAGCTTCCAAGGTCCTGATAATCATAGGTCACCGAGATTGTGGTGTCCCATCTTAGATGGCAGTGGAAAGAAACATCCTTACATAATGCCGGTTGCCTCTCTACCCTGCCCCTGGTCTTAGCCCTATGACAACCTCTCATTCTAATGACCTACTCTTTTTCAGCCAAACTGGTTCCTCGGCTCTCTGAAGACAGGGCAGTGCTAATAGCAAGGTCCACTTTACCATTTACTCCATGGATCCTGCCCTCGGCTTGAAGCCAACTTGCTTTTCTCTAAATGACTACAGCTCTGTATTTGTCTCTTCTATGGTGGCTTGTCCTCTCCCATGAGGCTGTTCCTGGGATTTACCTTATCATCTTTCTGCACATATTAAGAACCTTGAAGACAGGATCAGTAGATAATTTCCTCCTGTGACACTGCTTGGTATTTACAAACAATAGAACACAATGTTTTTTAACTTAGTAAATAGTTAATGAGGAAGCCAGTTCAGACAACTTAACTGAGGGAGCTAGGAATAATTTTCCTCCCATTGCCATGAAAGAGAAGATATAAAATCAAAAACTTATTTGTAGAATAAGAGTCCAGATTTAAATGATTTGGTGGGATGAGGTGAGTGAAGAGAGAAAGGAGGAGATAGATGGGGAGAGAAAAAGGTAGAGGTAGAGACAAGAGAAAGGGAGATAGAGATAAGAGAGAGAGAGAGAAAGAGGGGAGGAGGAGGAAGGTGGGGTGGGGGAGTTGAGCATCACCACACATTGGGCAGAAAGGTTATTTTCCACATGGAACTCTGGCGCCCTGAAAACTCTCATTTACAGGCTCAAACCAATTGCTATTTGTCCTGCAATAATTCTTTTATATTTCTAGTCACTGCTGAGGACAAGAGAGAGAGGGAGGGAGAAAAAGAGAGAGAAAAAGGGAGGAAGGGAAAGAGAGAAGGAGGGAGGGAGGGAGGGATGAAGAGAGTGGGGGAAGAAGAGAAGGGGAAGAAAAGAGAGAAGGGGGGAGAGAGAGAGAGAGAGAGAGAGAGAGAGAGAAGGAGGGACTGACTAATGCAGATACATACAAGTTTGGGGGAAAAACAACCTGTTCCACATGGGAGAAGGAAAAGTGACCTTGTCAATGGGATGTCCCATTGGATACAGGAAAAGATGAAACTTGAATGCTGTCCTGGCATTACAGAGAAGGATAGACATCTTAGTAGATGCCTCACAGGGGTTCAGCAAACCATTCTTTGTCTGCCAAACCTCTGGGTCATGTTCAAATATCCCAGGGATATGGCCATGTCAGAGTTCTCTTCATTATGTCCATTTCTAGTAGCAGTGGGGGCCACAGCAGTGCCCACCCTGCAGGGACAAGGAGGAATCCCATGGGTCAGCAGCCTGGCATTTGGGAAACTCACTTCACTCCTGGTCCCATCCCTCCACTATCCTAGGAACATGAAGCCACCTGCCATGTTCTATCATCCCTCCCCCAGTCCATTTCTCAGTGATGCCTAGAGGCCTGCCCTGGGCAGCTGTGCACATTTCCTGCAAGCATAACTGGTCTGTGAAGATGCAGGTAGAGGCAGAAGGCAGCCGTTGCCTGCATCCAGCTCTTATATGATGATGCTACCGCAGCCTTTCCTGCAGCAGGAAAGGGCAATCTAATCTCAGAGCATGCTACCCAACTCAAATATAAATTTTTGTTGTAAACATTGGAAATGTCATTAAATTATTATGTTTAAGGCAGAAGAGTAGCGTTCACATATGAAAATCAAGTCAGAATGTACAGTTGATTTTCTCCCAACCCTAGCTTACACAATCAGTTTTCAGAGAGGCAGAAAGAAAATCAAACAAAGAGGAAAGGATCAGAATTAAGGACTCTTAATGAGACTTGGAAACATTTATAAGAGAAATTGCTAGTGTTTTTTCTCTTCTGCTCACTTTAGTCTTCCTTATTGCTCTCCTTTGACAATGGAGATGATGCTATTGACCCACCTTCAGAAGTGCATGTGCTTGGGTCAGTTTCTAAGAGCATGTAGTAGATTTGTGTGGATTCACCAGCCTTCTCTGGCTCAGTCTTCCTTGTGTAGCATTGGAAGCTGCCATTTCCTAAAACAACTGGCAGGGTCAGGTTTATCTTTTGTGCTATACAATGGAACAGACTCTTGGATCTTTGGGGAGTAGCTGGGGATGAATTCTGCAGGATATATGTTGAAAGAAGCATTGGCTCCCCACAGACCTCTTAAACACCACTTTTTTCTCCATGAGTTTTCCATCAGTCGAGACTGTTGGTGCATGGGTAAACTGGAATAGGTGGGAAGTTTGTTGGAAAAGATGTTCCAAGGTGAGCTGTGCCTTCCAGCTCTAACTCCTCTAAAGATACAAGGAGAGCTCCACCTTCTAAGACCCAAGTCGGCTGCCTTATTTGAACCTTTCTGCTCTGCAACTACTTGGGTGACCAAAGGCCTGGGTGGAAGTGCCTCCCTGAAGCCCATTCTCTGGGCTGAGACTTGGTGCCAAAGGAGGTGGGGTCAGGAGAATTCTAGCCTGGCAGTTCTCTAATTCCTGATCAGCCTGCTTGGAAAGCCCTGTCTTTATGTATTTTACAAAAGAGCAAATGGGAATTTAGCAGAGCACACATAAATAACAGAAAATTTGATTTTTAAAAGGTACATTTTATGTGCTTTTTCAGCCTCCAGTAGGTGACAGAAATTATATATCTGCTTGAACCATGAACAGAGCTAAACGTCAACATCATAGCATTTGTTAGGCATCTGCCAAGCTGGAAACTCTGGAGTTCATAAAACATCCAGATGCTTAGCTGCTTGCCCAGAACCTTCCAAATCAGCTGAGCATCACACATTGGCTCAGAAAGGTGATTTTCCAAATAGAACTCTGGCGCCCCAAACAATCTCATTTATAGGCTCAAGCCAGTCATTATTTGTTCTGCAATAATTATTTTCTATTTCTAGCCACTGCTGAAGTAGCTACCTATCTTTATAAATAAAATATACTGAAGGCACAATATCCAATCCTATTACTATTCCAAAAATTCAACATCTTGAAGGCTTTTTGGCATCATTTTGGGTAAGAACTGTAGTATTGAATATCACCTTTTAAAGTAACCCAAATCATCTAAGCGTGATAACCTCGTTATCCTCTTGACACTTTAAAACATTGCACCATCAATCCAATGATGCTGGTATGTTGAATGAATCAAGTCCAAACTTCCAACTGGCATGCAGTACCTACCACAATAAGGGCAAAACCTGTCATTATGGGGCAGGACACTTATGCTGGCTGCTCATGTCGCCCGGCACACAGCCACTTTGTCCTTGGGGCTACCTATTCACACCCAGCCTGATGATAGAATGTGTGTGTGGGAGCAGAGTAGTTGGGAGAGGAGTGCAAATGTAGTTTACCCCTTTTTCGGGGAAGTACACTTCCTGGGGGCAGGGAGCCTGTCATATTTACCTTCTATAATATCTAACACAGTACCTTGCATGTAACAGGCCTTCACTAAATAGTTTCTGACTAATAGTATTTGTGGACTGAGTGATCACAGAAATGAATAAATGAATGCCTGTCTTGAAGACAGTACGTCAAAATGCATGGTTAGATATCTTAGATTTATAATGACATTCATTTAATTGATATCACATTTGGGAACAATACAGAACTTTATCACACAATTTCTTACAGGAAAATTTGTAAAGCATCAATTTTACAGTCACTATTATTTTTTATTAAAAGGCAAGAGCCATAGGATTTGGGATATATAGAGTTTTCTTTGTTAAAATAAAGTCCCCAGATCCGTTCTTTCCTTTTCTTAATTTTTAGAGAAGCTTTAGATTACATAAATGTCACATTGAAAATACAGGGGATTCCCATATACCCCAATGCTCCCCCTCCCACACTTGCCCCTGTTAACAAGACCTTTCATGAGTGTGGTACATTTGTTACAAATGATGAGCACATATTGAAGCATTACTACTAGCCACGACCTATAGTTTACATTATGGTTTACACTTTCCACTGCACAATTCTATAGGTTTTGACTAAAATGTATAATGGCTTGCATTCATCATTGCAATATCATGCAGAATAATTCCAGTGTCCCCAAAAATACCCATGTTATATCTATTCTTCCCTCTCTCTCCATTCAGAACCTCTGGTGATGACCACTGTCTTTATACAATGTTTCTAATTTTTCCATTACTAGAATAATAATAAGTCTACTTTGGTCTGTAGTTGCATGTTTGTTCACTCCTGAGTCTTGAGGATTTGGGGATGGTAATAGCCACTCTGCTCTCAATTGAGAAGGGGCATTGATCCCATAGAGCAGATGGATGGAACTGTCTTGCTTAGAGTTGTAGATACTGTCTGTTTTTTGGGATGGGTGTTGTCCATCATTATCCTTTTGTTAGCTGTCTTGGGTGAGTCTGATGAACTGGAGAATGCAACTCTACTGAGATTCAGGGCTCAACCAGCATATGAACAGTCAGAAGATTTAAGTCTCTGGGACATATATTTTACAAGAATAGTGCCAATTATAGGTTCAAATAAAAGAGGCAGGAGAACCGTGTGTGGGGAAATTATGAATGAGTCTAACTCTATTACATTGGGGAGACAAATTATCATATATTCCAAGGTAAGGCCCACTGACAGGGTGCTGATTTCCTGGGGTTGTGTGCCTTGTCTATTGTGTATAGATGTCTCTGGAGCCTTCAGGAGGACCCCTGTTTGAGGCTTTGTTTACTGTGGCAGTCGGTGAGATCCTCCTAAGATGTGTATGTGTAACCTCTGGAATGACCTCCTGACACACTTTGAAATCTCTTAGCCATAAAAACTCATTTGTATTTAATGTCTCCTCCTTTTGGTCAAGGTCTTTTTCCAAATGCATCACTAGTTGGCTCTTGGTAATCTCTCTGTGCCAGGGAGGCTCATCCCCGGGAGTCATGCCCCATGCCACAGGGAATATTAGTGAGTTTATATGCTGAGTTTGGCTTAGAAAGAGGCCACCTTGAGCAAAAAGGAGGCTTTCAGGAGGTAACTCTTAGCCAATATATATTATTATGCTAACTTCATAAATACAATCATCAATATCAGGGGCCTGGTGTATTTGTCTGATAAAATAAAATAATTTCTTTGCATTGTGCCTTTCATCACAAATGAAAAGGAAATATACCATACACATATAGGATGTCACTGTTAGGGGAGGATATGTGGGGGGATGGGGTATATGGGAATCCCCTATATTTTCTACATGACTTTTCTGTAACCTAAAGTTTTTTGGAAAATAAAATGAAAAAAAAAAAAAAGGCACTGTGGAAACATACAGAAGAAATTGTCAATATACATGAAAGATAGCAGATCTTATGGTGATGAAAGGCACAATGCAAAAAGAAATGAGGGTCTTGTGTTTGTCAGGAAGAATGTTCCAAGCCACAGGCCCCAAAATGACCAAGTAACCTTGAAGGGACGATAGGAGTTCCTGGCTGACATCAGCCCCTATCCCACCTGCCCCCATGAGCCACAGCCTCACTCACGTCCACTGCCCTGATTCTCTGGTTTATCACTAATGGCACAGGCTCTCTGCCACTGGGAGTCTAGGATGCAGCGTATCTCAAAGCACCCTAGCAGGAAGTGACCATAACTTCCTTCAGTGACATTGCTGGTGGTCCCTTGGATCAGATCTGAGGTAAAGGCTGGTTCTTACCCTTATGTGATGGTTAATTTCATGTATCCACTTGGCTTGATTACAGTGTCCAGTTGTTTGGTCAAGCACTGACCTGATTATTACTGTGGGGGTATTTTATCAATGGGATTTGCATCTACAATCAACAAAGGAGATTGCTCTCAGCAATGTGGGCAGACTCTTCATCCAAACAGTGAGAGATATTAATAGTCAGAACTGAAGATTTCAGAGGTCAGAAGTAGAATTTCTGCCCCAACTTCAGCATTGGTTCTTGACAGAATTTCCAGGCACACAACTTGCCCTGGGGTATTCAGGCTGGATCAGCATCACTGGATTTATTCGTCTGCCTGCAGAGTTTGGACTTGCCAGCCCCTACAGTCATGTGAGTGAATTCCTTATAATAAATCCCTTGATATATATGTATATATACATATATACATTATATATACACATATATATGTATGCATTTATGTATGTGTGGATGTATACTTTGTGTGTGTGTGTATATATATATACCCTGTTGGTTTTGTTTCTCTGGAGAACCCTGACTTATACACCATACACATGTCAACATCTACTTTGACAGTGCACAGGGGTAACTTCCATGGGACCACATTGAGAAAGCAAAAGTCTCATCTGGATTCGAGTTCTTTCCTTTTGTGGTGGTCAAAATAGAGATTTCAATGAATCTTTTAAATGAGATGTCATTATTTTTCTTCTGTACAACTAAATATTAAAATAATATAGACATATAAAATTGTTCAAAATGATGTACATTCTGCATCAGGAGTGGGCAAGATGATGTTGAGCCCAGATTATGCAATCACCAAATTTATGCCTTGAAGACATCTGCAAAGTTCATTCCCACTCTGTGAAAAGTAAATTGCTTATGTGATTCCATTCCAGTATTCTTTACCTTTAAAAAAACCACTGGCCAGAGGTACCACGACTCCATTACTTTTTCCAACCTGAGCCTTTGTTAACCCACATTGCTAGAGACTTTAAATAATTATTGAAGATTTCCCACTCTGTACTCTAATTTAAGACTGCTTTCTTGCATTCTTTCCTCAATGGATACGTCTTCCTCTACAAAATAATTTTCCATGTTGGTGCTTTCTCCATCTTTTCTCTTGGAAACACAATCCCAGTTTGTGTACCACAGCCAGTCATGTGAAATGGTGAAATGGGTCTTTCCTCTTCCAAGTCTCTTTATCCTACTTGTGACTACTCTCCACCGAGGATCACGCTTGTGTGACACAGGAAAGGTATCTGGAAGAAAAATACAACTGTCACTAGGCTGAGAGGAGTTTTCTGATCGTTTAAGAAGTGGCGGTTATTTAAAAGTTTAATGCAGTCAGATCAGTTGCTAATGCTACAGTGTCTATAATGAATGCAGGTTCCCAGGAACATGCCCTGGGTTAAGCTCCTGTTCCCCCTTGCATCTCCAAGACACACCCTGGGCCAGGTCTCCTGCACACGAGGCCTCAAGGCCCATCCTGCCGATACCCTTCCAACACTGGTTTTCTCTCCAAGTTTTGAGCATCCTGTCTGTGTTTTTATCAATTTTTCAAGTTCCTCCTGAGTTTCCAAAAACCTGGACTAACAGAACTCTGATGGCATAGCCAGGACCTCTGGCTCCCCTAAAACATTAGTCTTCCAGCAAGGGCGAGCTTTGTCTTTCTCTGGGGCATAGACACTCTCACAGACACTGCCAGCACTGGAAGCGCAGGTCACGGCTTCCTGTCATGGCAAAGCGTTACCTGGTCACGTAGCTGATTTGAGTACAATGAGAGCAGCTTTCCTTCAGTGGGGTCTGTATAAGTGATTGCATAGTATTCATACTCCATGCTACCTCTCCTGTCTGTCTACCTGTAGCCCAAGGCAGCAGCACATATGCACTCATGTGCATGCTATGTGAGTTGGCTGAGAGCAAGTAGATCAAATGAGGAGAGTGTCTCTGGCAAAAGGCAGCATGCCTTCTAGAATTCATATTAAAAGAATTTGGGGATTGAACCATGTTCCCCACAAAGACATATTCAAGTCCTAACCCCCCAATCTTGGTGTTGTAAATCTATTTGTAAATAGGACTTATAAATATGTTATCAGTTAAGGTGAAACCAAGCTGAATGAGGGTGGGCTTTAATTCAACATGACTGAAGTCCTTATAGGCAAAGGAAATTGGACAAAGAAGTTGAAACTAGAGGAGAAGCCAGAGAAGGAGAGCGAGAGCTCCACGTGACAAAGGCGGAGATGCATCTGCACACCAAAGAACCCCAAAGACGGTGGCAAACCAGCTCCAGCACTGGCAGGTAACATGATGCTAGACTTCAGCCTCTCAACTGTGAGTCACTGAATTCCTGTTTAAGCCATTCAGTGTGTGAATGTGTCAGATAAGTCCTGACGAACTAAGACAAGACCCATGGATGTGAAATCTGGAATGACCATAGATGTCTTCTAGGTGAATCCACACCATGTACAGATCTGTAAACTGAGGCCTAGAGAAGGAAGTGTCTTTTCTGAAGTGGCAGAGCCAGAATTATAATCCAGATTTTCTGAATGAGAGGTGAGTGTCATACTGGCCATATATAAATTTAAAAGGAGCATGGCCCTAGTGTTGCAAAAATGGAGACATTTGTCAATGCAGTACGAGATGAGAGTGTGTAAGGGAGGCAGCAGGACAGGGGAGGAGGGATGGGCAGCAGTGAGTAAAGGGTTAACATCAGGAGAGAAGGGTTCAGACCTGCCTGTGATAACGCCCTTGGACTTTGTCTTCTCACAGCACTATTTTCCTAACCATGTAAATGTGCCATGTTACATCTGCATGTATCCCTGAGCTGTGGGGCCATGGCTGGATTGGGGAAGCTGTGAGTTAGCATGAGGAAACCCAGCTTGGCTTCTGTGCCAAGTTCACTGTTAACATGGCACAGTCATATATGGCCCATGAGGGTCAGAGGGAGAAAGAGCTGCTGCTGGGGTGGCTGACTGGCTATGCATCAAGAGGAAGATGCTATGGCTGCTACAAATCCCTCCTGCATTGTTCTACACAGCTAAGAAAATGTAATATTGGATTAAAGCTTACTGCATCTTGAGAGCTTCATTTCCAATTTTAGTCCATAACAACCATTGTATCTGTGCAGAAATAACTCTACAATTGAAAGAAGATTTTAAAAAGTAAAACAAAAAACAAGAAAGAAAAAAAGATTTATAGAAAAAGGAAGTAGGAAAAGTAGGACAAGAGGACAGGAAGTCGAGAATAATCCCAAACATCAAAGTTCAGAATTCTATTTGAAGTCTGAAGAGATCAGCTGACATAGGATGGTCCCAAAGTTTTCCCATGTATTGGCATAAAACACCAAATATTTAAAAAGTTGCATGAGAAGGCAGTGATTTCAAGGTCTTCGCTCTGACATCCAGGTGAATCAGTCCCTTCCTTGAATGATAAAGGGATGTAAGCAGAATGAGAGACTTTAGGATTGCTTAACAGAATTTATCCTTCTGAAAACTCAGGACACAACAAAAGATGAAATAGGCACAGCCTTGCTGCCGCCTTCCCATTAGAAGCCATGTCCCTGGGCTCTGGAGAGTTGTGGGGTGGATCCAGGTGGGCTCAGGTGAGTGGCAGCCTTCACTTGGGGATCAAAAGTGAGGAAATAGGGCAGCGTTGGTTCTGTTTTCTCCCAGTTCTAATAGTACCCAATGCTACCTCAGGAATTTTTGAAGGGAAAACAAGACAGAAGAAACAAAGACGAGTTAGAAAAGAAGGTCCTTAAGATATGTATTTACTTCTTCATAATATCTGTGCCCACCATGTCCCAGTTCTGTGGGCAGCTAGGATAGGAAAAAAAGTTTTATCCTTTTGAGAAGGAAGATCAGTGTGTGAAGAGCTCATGCCAGTTCAATGTGACATGTGAATGGAGCTATACTTTAGGTTGAACCAAAAGAAATTGCCCTTATTCAGGTCAAAAATGGTTAAAAAGTAGCAACTAATATAAAGATCCTGCTCTTTGATCTTTGATGTGGTATTTGAAGTTGTTTTGCAGGATTGGCTAAGCATTTTACAGGTGGGCTGGAGAAGAATGTTAATTCCAAAAAAGAGGAACAAAAAGCATGAGGAGTGGGCAGTCCCTGCACTCTTGGGTAGCCAGTTAGGTCCAAGTGGTTGAGGGCAATATGTGTGCTGTGTAAGACCTAGTTTTTGTAGGCAGCACTGAGGTTATATTTGTCACTGGTGAACAATGGAGATCCACCTTGTGACGTGAAATGCTCATATAGCAGTGGGGACGCAGGCTTCCAGAAAATGGAGGCTATTTCTACTTCCTTCTCTACTGCAACTTCAAGCACATTTTCTGTCAAAAATAATATTTTGCATAACCACTTGGTGTCATGGAAGCCAGCATAGAGAGAATGCATAGAGAAAATGTTCCAAACATAAAAGAAGTATCACTCTGAAACAAAAAAGTAAAGACCAAAAAGAATAAACTAGTTACCAAATGGGGTATTCAGAGTGTGTTGT
Source organism: Tolypeutes matacus (assembly GCA_026826555.1). NCBI lineage: Eukaryota > Metazoa > Chordata > Mammalia > Cingulata > Chlamyphoridae > Tolypeutes > Tolypeutes matacus. Next base: position 2,237,486 of record JAKSZT010054014.1, read on the forward strand.
TTGAAAAAATAGATACTTAAGGTGGAAGCAAGAGGAGAAGGCAGTAGACTCACAAGGTGATGAAGGTAGGGCTAAAGTAGACTAGAGGCATCTACTCACCATGAGCCATTCCATCTGCTACCCTATGTGGAGCCCAGCAAAGGATATCATCTTCCTCTCATTCCATGGAGGAGACGTTTGAATACATTGAAACTGTATTAGGTTACACTGTGTCAAGGACTATAATGACTTCTGGGAATTAAATAGTGAAAAGACACACTGGCTGCTGTCCAGAAGTTTCCAATATAGTTAAAGACTTCCAAAAAACAGACAATAACAAATATATAGAATTAAGAGAGTTCCTAGGAGTGTCACTTCATATGGTTGAATGAAACAGTATCTCAGCAATATCCTAAGTATGGAACATTCAGATAAAGAAGTAGTGTCAATATGGAAGTAGGGCATTAATGAAAACAGAGAGAGAGAGAGAGAGAGAGAGAGAGAGAGAGAGAGAGAGAGAGAATGAGATCAGAAGTTTCTGAGATCTGCCTAAATCCCAGAATATGGTGAAATATTAATGTGCTCCAATATGTCAAGAAGGTAGACACCCTCAGACAAATCTCTTCTCTTTGGGGCAGGTGCTTAGACCACAGGGAGTCTACCAGTCTTGAGTCCAGGCATATGACTATTAGCCACTGCTGGGAAGATAGGTGATCTCCAGAGAATTCACAATTAATGCTATGCCATCTATATCAGTCTAAAAACTTAACAGCAGACTGCCTAAATCAGTGTACTGCCTTCAACCTTCCCTGTTGTTGTGACAGATGATTAACAAAGAAGAGCTTGGGGAATTGTCCCTGCTAGTCATTATGAATTCATTTAAAGGCATATTGAATTAAGCATCTGCCAGGAAGCAAGTTAGAGCTACCCAAAGTCCAGTGTCCTATATCATCTATGTTTGTCTCTGTGATATAGTAAAAATGCAGTGGTAAAATAAATGAGAATATGTTCTATGAGAGAGTTTCATAATTGGTTTTGGGTTGTTGTTTTCAACATCTTGAATATTGGTATGAGTTTTTGATGCTTTCTTCCTTAATGCACACAATCATATCAGTTCTCGCTTTCCACACTGAAGTCGAGAGTAAAAATATAGCATGCCATGGATACACAATAGGAACCTAAGCTTGTATGCATAAGTTATAAAACAACAAAATAAACTCAACACTTAAATGTAAAGTTGTTTTACAAAATGAAATGTGGAAAGGAGATTTGGAAAGGAAAAACTGCAAATATGATAATGATTCTCAGGATGAAAGCTATCTCTGAACTTGTATATTTTCAATCATATCTATTAACCAACCAATCACTGAGATCAGCTTTTAGCTAAATATGCCAACTACAATAAAACATTGTTTTAATCATAGCAGACTAGATAATTTGAACCATTGCTCCTTTTGAAACAACTAGAGAAGTTAGAAATATATATATTTTCTTGAAGATATTGGAGAGTCAAAAAAAAATATTGAAATGTTAAGGAGAAAGACAAGTAAGAAGAAGAAAATTCAGACAGTAGAGCCTGACATTTTAGTCTTTTTAATCTGGTAGGATCTGTCGATTCAAGAAAAGATAGCTTGGAGACTAGGAAACTAAACAGAGCTTTTGGCATCCTTGTAAGTCTCAGGGGACAAAACTGGAATCCAGGGACTATTCGGTGAGGGGTGGGGTGGGTGGGAACGCTGATCAGTCCTCTATACATTGAGTTGAGAACCTGAAAAGCTGCTCCTAAGAGAAGGGATAAACTGAAAACAGGCTGATTTACACAGACTGAAACCCAGGCTTGAATATTTACGTTGCGTAGAATGGAATCAAGATAATCCTGGATTACTGAGCCCCCTAACCACCCACCAGAGGTGAATGGAAATATTCTTTGAAATTTGATAACATTAACTTAACCATCAAATTATTTCTGATTTAGTCAGGATCAATTTCCTACACTCAACCCCAGACAGCTAACCAAAGAAGCAGAAAAGAACACATCTAAAGAGTAACAGATAATAGCAGTAGACACACAGAGGATTCAGATAATAGAGTTGTCTGACTCAGAATTTAAAGTAAATATGCTTAATGCATTAAAAGGCAAGATTGAAAATTTTAGCTGAAAAGGGTAACTATAAAAGAGAACCAAGTGGAATTTCTGGATCTGGAAAATCTTAATTATGAAAAAAAGAACCCAATGGATGATAATTAGAGAATTTTGTGAATTAGAAGATAGAAGAAAATAGCCAGAATGAAGCACACAGAATAGTATGATGGAGAATGCAGAACACGGAAGAGAGGGTAAGAAGAGAGAAAGACATAGCAGACACAGTGAGTCTAATATACGTGCAATTTTAGTCTCAGAAGGAGTGGGAAAGAGAAAGGAGCAGAGGTTCTATTGAAGGTATAATAGCCAATAAATTACTCAAACTGGTGCAGAACAGTAGGTCACAGATTCAAGAAGCCCTGTAAGCCCTTAAAAAATAAACTCACACACAAAAACAATGCACACTGCTACAAAATGAAAGGATATGAGAAATGTTTAAAGTAGCCAGAGAATAAAGGACAGAACATATTCAAAAGATCAGCAGATAAGTCATCACTTGATTTCTCAGTAGAAACAAAGGAAGAGCAAAGACCATGGAATGACAACAATGAGTCAAATAATTTTTGAAAAGCTTATTTAGAATTCTATACTCAGCAAAACATATTCTGCAAGAAAGTGGAAATAAAAATGTTTAAAGAACTATGACATTGACCCATATTGAGGCTGATGACAAGGGCTACAGACAGAAATGATTGCAGATGGAAACACAGAGGCAGGTGAGAGGAAAAGATAAATATGTGGTAAATTTATGTGAACATGCTCTAAATAAAATAGTCATATTAATTTACTGTAGGTGTTAAAATATACACAAAATTTAAATACAAGTAACAATGATATATAAAACAGAAGAATGTTAAAAGAGTTAAAATACTCTTGTATTGGAAATGAGTTAAAAATAAAACAGGAAGCACATTTTGAAAAGTCAAGGATGCCTACTGTATTCTCTAGTGTAAACACTGAAAGAATAGTAAAAGAGTATGCCTATAACAGAGAAGGAAAATGAAAATAAAATAGATTCAATCAATCCAGAGAAGGTAAGAAATGTAAAAAAGAAAAAGGGAAAAAGAGAGTATGGACAGGACAAATGGAGAGTACATAAGGAATTTAGAAAATAAATGATGATTGTTTAAAGCTGTGTATACCCCAGAAAAAAAATGCTCTTAAATTTATTCCATTCCTGTGGGTGTGTGCCCATTGCATGTAGGACTTTTGATGAGGTTACTTCAATGAAGTTGCAGCCCACCTCAGTTAGGATAGATCTTATTCTATTACTGGAGTCCTTTATAAGAGAATGAAATTCAGATACAGAGAGAAAAGCAAGAAGCTGAGACAGACTCTGAGTCTACCTCCAGGGACCTGGGACCATCACCATGAGCCTTGCCGTATGACAGAGGAAACGGATCACTGGAAGCCAGTCCCAGAATGCCACCGTCTCTGGGACTATGATGCCTTGATTTGGACATTTTCCTGGCCTCAAAACTATGAGTGAATAAAGTCCCATTTTTTAACCCAACCTATTTCATGGCATTTGCTTGAGCAGCCTAGGAAACTAAGACTGGTTTTTGGGACCAGGAGAGTGGGGTGCTGCTATTGAAAATACCAAAAATGTGGGAACGGCTTTGGAAATGGTAATGGGTAGAGCCTGGGAGAATTGTGAGGTGCTTGATACCAAGCTCTAGATTGCTTTGGAGAGACTGTTGGTAGAAAAACAATTTTTAAGAATGACCATATTTTTGGCCATAAAGCAAGACTTGATAAATTTTGAAGTACTGAAAATGTGCAAGATATATTATTTGTACACATTATAGTTAAATTAGAAATAGGTAATAAAAAGATAACTAGGAAACTCTCTGGTATTGGAAATTATGCAATAAACTTTTAAATAACCCATTAAAATTAAAGATACTTTGAACTGAATTATGGCAATACTGCACAAAAGTAAAACGTATGGGAAATAACTAAAATTCTGCTTAAAGAAAAATGTGAAGATTTAAATATATATTTTAGGAAAAAAAAACATTAAATATCCATGTCATGCAGTTAGAAAAATAGCAGCAAATTACATCTAAAAATTAGAAAAAAGGAAATATAAATAGGAGAAGAACGTGATGAAATATAATACAAACCTACAAAAATTTTAGATGAAATGGACACATTTCCAGAAAAACACAATTTACCAAAGCATAGAAGAAGAAATAGAAAGTTAGAATATTCCTGCAATAATCAAAAAAGTTAAATTTGAAATCTTCATATGAAAACATTGCAGTCTCTAATATTTTACCTATTACTCCATGAAATAGTAAATGAAAATTAAGGAAGAAATAACATCAGTTTTACCTAAACCTTTCCAAACTTGTTCCTATACATTCAACATCCCCTTGAGTTGTTGAAATTGAAAGAAACTCGTCCATCTTCTCTCTAGACACAGGAGGTGTGTCATAGATGAAGAGTCTGATGGAGGTAGACAATGGAAGACACTCTCCCAAGAGGGTCTCTCAATCTGTTATGCAGCTATTTGGGTCCCCTTCACTACCCCCAGCCTTTGAATCAGGTAAGCGCACATCAGACCCCACATAAGGAAACCTCTTCAAGTACTAAAATGCAGGCAACATCCATATGCTTTCAAGTCTTCCCAAGTATCTGTGGTCCTCATCCTCGTATTCGAAGACTGCGCCCCATTCACTGTCTTTCTTCCACCCACATTAGTGGCCTGTTGCTAAGATATTTCAGTAAACAAATAGTTGAAATGTTTATGTGATATTTTTATTAGTCACATTAAATACTAAAATAGGGTGCACCAAGAGCTTAGGTTGAGCTTTAAGCAACAGGGACAGGCACCCAGTTCCACATGGTCACCTAGACATGTGCTATTCTATGCTAAATGCTGAGCCCCAGAAATTTGGTCCATTAAAGATAGCAGGGCACTAAGGTTTTTAAAAATTGAGTGAAACACGGTTTCATATATTTATTTATCTAAAGAAAATAGATATCAATTGCACTACCTTAAACACAGGGAAAGACCAGATATTAAGCTACCATCGTAATGCTGGTGCATAGTTTTACGAAACTTAATGTCAGAGCACGTGATGGTAGGGAAGGCACAGATATGACAAGTATTTAAAGGCAGAACTTTCAGTAATGTGAGTGAGTCAAAGATGAAAGAATGGGGAAAACACAATGTCTGCCCCGAGCATGGGGCTTGGGATTGACCTCTGAGCTTCACATTCACAGGGGCATCAGAATAAGCCAGGGAAGCACCAAAGAAGGTGAGCATGGAGCTTATCCTGTTAGAAAGCCCCAAAGTCCTCTGGCCAGGGGAGAGGTCACTTCTGAGAGTGGATTCAAAATATCATGCTCCCATTGGCAAGACTGTCCCTTTTGTGAATATGGTGCCTTCCAGTGTCTTAGTCTACTGCTGTTAAATGTCTAATTTTCACTCTTGTTCTGATTGCACAGTGAGATAGATCACTAATGAATCATCTTATTTGGTTTCCTGTGTGGTTCTACTAACTGGGAGAAAATGTGCCAGGTCTAAAACAGGAATACTTTATTCTAAACACAAAGAGGTTTTTCATATTGTAAAATTAACCGTCTGGTCTTCTGATTCTATATTTCAATCTCAGGGCCTTGGATTGTAAGAGTGTGACTCTGAAGGGATGGACCTTCTCTTTGGGCAGCAGCAAAGTCATTTCTGAGCCTGTCATGTTTAGGTCAGACCCTGAACTGAGGTGCTGTCCCCAAGGTCAGCCACACTGGGATTTGGAACACAATTCTGCAAATTTCATATGCATTTGACCATGTCCTTATTTTTCCATCTTGAAACTTCAATAATGTGTTGAGTAAGAGTCCTCAGTCTCGGGTGATCAATTCTGAGAGACACTAAACAGTAGGATGAAGGAAAACACGGAAAAAATGTTTTATACTAGGCATATTGTTGAAAAAAGACGAATCCAAAAAAATTTCTTTATAATAAAAGAAACAATAATTTTGAAAAAATTTTTATGAAGCCAGGAATAGAAAACACAGAACACAGAGCAAATATTATTATTAATTAGGTTGTATACAGGTAATATCTTTACCTGGTGTATGTTATGTATTATTTGATTTCAGGGAACAGAAAGATATTTATAAGAGTTTTACTAAGTTCATTTGCTCAGTAACTAAAGCTGCCATCATGCCTTTTTTTTTTTCCATCATGACTTTTTACTATATGGTCATGAATTCAATTGTGAATTCATCTACCATGGGATTTTCAGGAATTGTAGCCTAGCAGTTGGTAAAAGGACACGGAATACTCATGGGGTTGTGTATTCTTGACCATATGTAGGAGTTTCTTTATCCAAATGAGTTGACGCCCTCCAAGCTAACTTAGCTTACAGGAGCTCTATTTTCTGCATGATTTTTCTGTAAACCTACAAATTCTCTAATAAATAAAAACAAGGTTAAATGTGAGCACGGTGAAACCTCCAGGAACCTTGGCATTTCTTTTGTCCTAGTTAATAAGTGCCCTCTGATATTTCGTTAACTCAATATACCAGTGGCCAGGGGGTAAACATCCTTGTTCCTGGAAAGGGAAGAAACTTAAGGATTTACCAATTGTTTGAGGGGGAAATAGGACATTAAAACAATTTGGTGTTTAGCTCTGATCTCTTTTAGATTGGCAAGAAATTACATCTTAAAAACAATTCTTTGCAAAAAATAAATGTCCCTGAGGGTGATTTGGCATCTGCATCAGGAGCTCTACAATTGACATTTATTGTTGACTGTGGTGCTTTGGAGCTCTGTACTCCAGAAAAAAACATATTCTTAATCTTAACCCGTTCCTGTGGGTGTGAAACCATTGTACATAGGACCTTTAGGTGAGGTTATTTCAGTGAGGATATGGCCCATCTCCGTCAGGACAGTCTTAATCCTATTATTGAAGGCTTTACAGGTAGGGCCATAGAGAGAGAGAAGCTAGAGGGTGTAGACGAAAGCTGAATGTCAGTGGAACCCAGAACAGAAGGGAGAAGCCAGGAGGAGTCGCCATGTGGCAGAATATTCAAAGGCCAAGGATCAGTGGCAGCCAGCCCCAGAATGTCACAGTCTCCTCGGAGAAGGCATAGCTTTGAGGATGCCTTGATTTTAGACTTCCCATTGTTTAGGCCAACCCATTGCATGACATTTATTTTAGCAGCCAGGAAGCTAAGACATTTGCTCTACTATTTCTCAACATATATCCTAAAGAATGATTACATCGGTAATTTCAACTTATTGTATATTTAGTAGTGTCTTCTTCCAGGCACCATGCTTGATACTGGATTCTAAGAGTGGAAAGCTCCCTTCCTGCCTTCTAGAACATACAAGTTTTCTAAGAGACAAAGATGTAAATTAAATGATAATACACAAATACATTCCTCATTGTGAGAGCTTCAATAGTTAAAAGTCATGGGAAAAAGTGTGGATCACATAGAAAGTGTTATATAAACGACAGGAGACATTTAAATGTAGTGGATTTAATGCAGGCATTTATTTTCTTTCCTTCCACACATACCGTAAAAATGACAGTAAACTAACAGGAAGTTGTAAGTCCTCAAGGATAAAGATGGTGGGAAAGGAGAAACCAGCACACCTGACAGATTTCCAAAATGTAGAGGACAAAAAGGAAGGAGAACCTGTCTTAACAGACCTGAGAAAGCACACTTTGAGATCATTTTCTATGGATTAAAAATGACCCAGATTTCCCCAAGGAACTCTTAAAGGCACTGTCTGAGATGACTCCGGCTCTGGGAGGGGACAAGGGGTGCTGACTGAAGCCCCTGGAAGAAGAGCTTGCCACCCTACTCAGAGCAGTCAAGCCACTCCCAGGTCCAAGCAAGAAACCAGCATGTTAATCTGTGAAGAGACTGAACCAGTGATGCTTCTGACCTGGGGATACCAGATGCAGGAAAAGCACACGTGAGACTGAGAACTGAACTGGAGACTTTAAAGAAATACTGAATATTGAGTCCCAGTGTTCACTAGACAGCCTGTTTCAATCAAGAGCATAAGCAGTGAGAGCCAAGCAGGAGACTGGAAAGTTTGTCTCTGAAGCTCAGAGGACACGGAGGAAAGATATTGATGGCCCTGTGAAAACTCTGGCTTCCTACGTGACTGAGCCACGGAGGCCACCCGTTTATAAGCTGCCCGCCCTACCAGAGCACACATGTGCTCCAGAAAGCTTCCATTCGGTTTCTTCCTACTTCATTCTTAAATGTAAATGGATGACCAAAGATTATCAGATATCAGTGGGAGTCCTTCAAAATGAAACAGAGAAACCAAAACAGGAAGGAAAAATAGAACTCAGCATAAAGAAAGGGTGAGAGAGCAGAAGAAATCTGAGGGATCACTATTTAAAAACTAAAATGGGATGCCATGAATAAGAGAAACATTCTGGGAATTAAAAATAGAATAGGCACCTATTTTTAGGTACAAGTCAGTAGAATATTATGAGAAGAAAGTGAAGAAAAACTCCCAGAGGAGAGCAAAAGATAAAGAAATGGGAAAAAAGGATAACGTAAAATATAATGAAAATAGAAATGTCAGATGGTTGGGTCAACATTACCCTTTGAAAAAAAGTTCAGAATGACAAGACTGATGGGATGGCAGAAGCCAACTGTGGTAGGCTGATAATGGCTTCCAAAGATATGTCCACATTCTAATACCTGGAACCTGTGACTGTTACTTTATTTGGAAAAGGGGTCTTTGGAGATGTTTTCGTGTGCTAAATGCTGCCAAAGGAATATACCAGAAATGAGTTGGCTTTTAGAATGAGGATTTAGTAACTCATGAGCTTACAGTTCTGAAGTCATGAAAGTGTCCTAATCAAGGCTCATCAGGAAATTCTTTCTCCCCCAGCTGCAGCTGTGGACAACCAGGCATATGGTGGTGTCCTCTGGTCCCTCCCCTCTCCTCCAGCCCTCGTTGCTTTCAGCTTCCGGCTAAGGTGGCTTCCTTTCAGCTTTTGTGCATTGCTGGTTTCAGCTTCTGGTTCCCAGGGCCTTCTCTCTCAGCTTCTGGGTTCCTCTCTGTCTCTGCAGCATTTTTCTCTGTGTCTGTGGCTTTTTATTCGTCCATTTGTAAAGGAATGGAGTAAGATCCACCTTGGGTCATGCCCTGCTGGAGTGATCTAATCAAAAGGAAGGCACCTTAACAGAATAATCAAATGGTCCCACCTACAATTGGTTTGCATGCGCAGGACTGGATTCTCTTTTAAACAGGATTTTCTAGGGCCCACAAAAGGCTCAAATCATCACAGGAGAAATGAGAAATGATTAAGTGAAGGAGTTTTGGATGGAGAGATTATCCTGCATTATCCAGGTGGGCCCTAAACCTGGTCACAAGAGTCCTTATGAGAGAAAGGCAGAGGGAGCTTTGAGACCCCTCTGCCTTGTGAAGCTGGAGGCAGAGGTTGGAGTGATATTGCCATCCATCGGGGACTGCCTGGGGGCACCAGAAGCTGGTGCCAGGGAGGATCCTGCCCTAGAGCCTTCAGAGGGAGCAGGGCTCTGCTTGCAGCCTGGCCTTCAGAACTATTGGGGAATACATTTTTGTTGTTTTAAGCTACCAAGGTTATGGTACTTTGTCAAGACAGCCCCAGGAAACTAACACAGTGTCTGATACAGACAGGCTTTGATAAACACCTTGTCTTTGTTATTATATTTGGTGTCATTAGGATACATTCCAAGAGCCATTCGTTCATTCTTTCATTTAAGACAGCAGGATAGCTGCATGCCTGACGCTTGCTGGGTTCTAGAGATGGCCTTTTTGCCTTCAAGTACTGCACACCCACAACCTAATAGTGTTTGGGAGAGAGAACACAAGGAGCTACTGAAGCATAATGGACAGGACTTTGCCCAGGACAGAGTTGAGCATAGACAGGATGGTTTAAAGAAGTTTTCCTCATCAAGGGACACCTGAATTGAGGAGCAAAGTGGGACAAGGAATCAGCCAGGTGAAGATGCAGATGGTTTACAGGCCAAGAGCAGCATATAGCAAGGCCTGGAGGGGGCAGGAGAGAAAGGTGCTGAGGAGCTCGTGGAAACAAAGGAGCTGGGATGTTTGGAACATGGATGTGTGCTTGGGGGTAGTGGAGAGTGGAGCTTTGTATGGGGATAACTAGAGATGAGGCCAGAGTTTTAAGCAGATTCCAATGATGTAAGGCTTTCAAACTTTAAACCACAAAGAAGCACCACGGTTTGTATTTTTATTTTCTAAGGGGGGAGGAATTTCAAGATCTAATGTATATTTTGGACCAATCTCTCTAGGACTAGTGGAGAGGAGACTAGTTAGAGGTAAGACTGGATGCCGGGCCTCCTGTTGAGAAATAGCCTGAGAAGACCCACCAGTGGCTGGGGTATAGCAGTAGAGATGGAGATAAAAAACAATATCAGAAATATTAGAAAGGTGGCTAATATCAGAGAGGTGGCTGCTTGGATGTGCTGAGTGGTTGGCAATCCTCATTCTGGAGATCAGGGACACAGGAAGTAGAGCATTTTCATTCAATGAGTTTGAGATGCTCGTGAGAAACCCAAGCAATGCTATCTCAGGACAAGAAGATGTTTGCATTGAGTGTGATTGGGAGCAATCTGGGCTTAAGGAACTGATTTAGATGTCAGAATACAGCTGGCAGTCAAAGGCATGAAGCGGAAGAGCCCATCCAGTCCCTGAAATGACATTTAAGAGATGATACCCTGAAGGAGACTGCACTGAGAAAGGGGGTAGAATGCAAAATTAAGGTATTGTCCCAGAATCCAGGGGCTTGGGGGAGGGGTCAGGGCAAGATGGAGGGTCAAGATTGGAGCCGTTCCCCAAGTGAATTCCTGAAAAGTGACTGGAGGTTATTTATTAGATTTGGCCATAAAGAGATCATTGATGACCTGAGGAAGAGAAGTTTCTATGGGGAGTGGGGACATGGTGCCACAGTCTTAGAAAGACCAGAATATGGTTAAATGTGGAGTGGGAAATTCTAGGAGCAAGGAGACCATTGGCAAAGTTATCAGAGGGCCTGACTGATGGAGTGTCATTGAAGCCTGTCACCCAAGCAGGAAGGATGGACAAGGGCCTCTATGGCCAAGGAAGGGAAAACAGCCTCTCACTCCATAGGGCTCCTTCAAGTCTCTCAATTCTCATGGAACATATTTGTTTTTTATCTTAAATTGGGATGCTTTATAATGCCTTGATGTGTGTCTATATTGACAACTAATTTCATAGTACAGAAGAGATGTGACGAAATCTTGGCTTACATTGAAATCCATAAAACATTATTTCTAAAGTCTTTGGCTGAGTCTTTGTTGTGCTTTAAAGAATTTCAGGTTCTTTACCCAACAGTCTTTCCGGTCTCCCTTCTTCCTCCACCATCCCCCACAATTACTCTACCCAGTCATGAAACCAATGAGAGGCACAAATTTGGAAGGAGGGCATAGCAACAGGGGTAACAGGAGAGGCAGAAAGATGTGCCAATGCCAAGCTTCAACAATGTGTTTGAATCAATAGGGGAGTCCGCTGACATTCTTTTTGCCCAGCTCCAGTCTTGGGCATTCTCTCTGCCTGACTCTCAGCACTGCAGTACCACCATCCTGTGCTCTTGGTCTCCAGTTCTGGTTCCTTTAGAGTTATTCTCAACTTGGTCATCTTCTCTCCATTTTCACAGCCAACACCCTGATGTGGGACCCTATGATTTTATTATTTTATACTTGGACTGTTTTAAGAACCTCTACACTGGGATCATCATTCTGAGTTTCCCAGCCGTGTCTACCCTAAACATCTCTACCAAGTTCCTATCACTGGAGTTACAGTATAATCCACTCGGGAGACTTGTACTGCCTGAACTGTCAGTGCGTTTACACATGGTCAGACCGCAAAACCCAACTGGAATTAATATCCTAGAAGGCAGAATGTTTATTTTCACACAACATTTTACTAATAACAGTATTTAATAAAAAATATTTTTGGTCATGAAGATGGAACAGGTCAAGACAGCTGGCAGAGTAGAAACAATCATAAAAAAGAAAAATTAACTTAATGCTAAGGGCTCAGACCCTGGAGTCAGAGAGACTCAAGTTTGGATCCCAGTCTGGTAATTATTAAGTGTGTGGCTGTAGTGGGTTGAAGAATGGCCCTCCAAAAAGTTATGTCCACATCCTACCCTCCAAAAGCTGTGAAGTCGCTCTTATTTGAAAAAGGGTTTTTGCAGGTATAGCTGAGGATCTTGAGATAAAATCGTCCTGGATTGTTCACACAGGCCCTAAATCCAATGACAGCCACAGACGGAAGAGAGAGAAGCAGAGAGGCAGAGAGACAGAGGCTGTGTGGAGATGGAGGCAGCACGGGGTGATGCTGCCTCGAGCCACGGAATGCCCAGAACCACCACAAGCTGGGAGAGAGGCGTGGGCAGGTTCTCCCAGAACCTTCGAAGGGAGCGCGGCCCTCCTAACACTGTGACACAGTAAAACTTTGTTGTTTTAGCCACCAGATGTGTGGAAACATGTTACAGCAGCTACAGGGAACCAATACCGTGGCTTTGGGTAGAGAACTTAAATCTCCTAGACATGCAATTTCATGGATGAAGAGACAAAGGCTCAGAGATTCAGTGAGACGAAGGCAAAGCCATTCGCGTGTGCCGGGCATGCAGTGAATGTTCCGTGCTGCGACGTTCATCTCTGGCAAAGAAGTTGGTTCCTATGAGGATCTGACCCTCGTTTTTGGGGATGGGGTTTGCAGAGTAAACAAGTGTTTCATAGGACCTGCCTTCAAAAAAATAACACCCGTTCTTCACACAAGGAATTCTTTCGGATTCATAATTGCTATTTGGAGAGTGAAAATGCTTCCTAGGATGGTTGAACTTATGGATAATTCACAGAATACATGAAATTATGTTACTTCCTTAAGTTATCTCTACCTAGCTGAGGACTGAGGAGAGGAAGGTGTCACCTTAAAACATGGTACGCAGGAGAGGGCAAGCCTCGGTACTGGTGGCAAGGAAAGGGGCACCCTGGACATCTGGTGAAGGAGAGCAGGTGGGAGGCAAGCCTAACCACTCTCCAGGTTTTTCTAAGAATCTGAAAACAGAAACCAATTTCAGAAAGGAAATGGAATGACCAGAGCTGCCTTTGCAGCACGGGGCCATCTGTGTTTCTAGCTCTCCTCCTGCAGGCACCTGGTAGCATTGTGCCCTGTGCCTCCACATAGTTAGACACAGCCATTTACATATGTTGGCAAAGAAAGGGTGAGAAGAAGTGACACGTGCCCCTTCCAGGCTTCTCCCTGCTGTGGTGACCAGTGACGTTCCAGAGCAGAGGCTACATCAGCCCTGGCACCTGTGACACCACGGTGGGCAGAGCCCATGGCTGACCCCGCCTGGACATGAGGTTTGAGCAGGGCGCACGGAAGCCCCTGCGGTTTGGGGTTGTTGCATAGAATCCCAATATTGACAACGAATTTCATAGCACACAGTTGCCTGAGACAGTTGCCAAGTTTGTTTCACTCCTTTTGGATGGTCTAAGGATCCCTGTCTGAATCTTCCGCATGGTGTGGGCACTAAGCTGCTTTGCAATGAATCTCCGCACAGGCTGTTCATTAGCTGAACCACTGGCTTTGATTTCATCCTTTGCATAGACTTGAGCACAGGCAAAATTTGAATCATGAAAGTCCATTTAAAACAGGTAATATGAGGGCGTAGAAGATGAGGAATGTGGCAGTTTGCTGTTGCTGCTGCTGTTTTCGTAGAATGTGAGCTAATAATCTGGGAATCAAAGCTCTGACAGAAACAACAGGGCCACGTTATTTAGTCGTAGTAAATATCTCAAGTTATTCAGCTTCCCAAAGTCTGCGTGATCCTTGGAGAACAGACACGGTCAGGCAAGGTCTCCTTTCAGAAGTGGGCCTCCCTGCTAGCCTGGGTTTTCCTGAGAGCAGAAAATTTCCTCCTTGCAGCCTCAACACCTAGCAGTGGTTAACGCATAGTAAGCAAACAATAGGCACTTTGTGAATAATCAGTGTTTCTAAATTTTTATCATTTTATTCTCCTATCAAATTTTAGGCTTAAAAGAGCAAGTAATATGCACTGAAATCAAAGAAAAATGAATGGACAGACAGATAGATGAGAAGACAGATGTCAGTCTAAATCTCTCTCACTCCAAGAGAAATGTTGGAAAGGTTTGCTGGGTTTCTTGTTTCATCCAATGACTGTTATGACAGTTGGTGATGCAGATGTATAAAATTGGAGCAATTTTTCTGCTGGAAAATTTGGCATGCAAATGATATTAGCATAGGACAGAACACTTATCTATACACATATTGGCTTTGGAAAAATGGTTCTGAGATAAGAGGTTCCCAATTATTTCTAGATTGTAAAGTCAAAGATAGAAACTTCATGAAACTAGAGTACCAGTGTTATTTACAATGAATTCCTTGAATATTTTGATTGAGTGGGCTGCATAGAATAATTTCAAGAAAGGGATTCAACTGTTTCTTTGTGATATAAGCTATGGTTTTAAAATTTATTATGGACTATTTCTTATGAGTTTCTTAGCATTGTTTCTACAGTCTCTTTCAGTGAAATATACATTTGTGTAAGGAAAACTTTTCTGGCTGTAACTTAAAGAAGACCCAAGCGACAATTAGGAGAATTTAATATCTCAGATGTGGAAATTAGAAGTAGCTATTTTGGGGTTAGTTAATTCAATGACACACACGTTACCACGGACCCAGGAATTTCCATGTTAATGTTATCCTCAGTTTATTGGTTTCCGCCCACAATATGGAACCTTATTGTTGCAAGAAGGAGACCGTATTTCTAGACATTGCATCCTCAAAAAACTATGCCCAAAAAAGGGAGAAGGGTTGTGTCTCAAGCACAACTTTTATCAGGGTATGAGACTTTCCCAGAAATCCCATGGCAGAGTTACCCTTGTTCTAAAGTCAAAGGCAAAGTCAGATGCTGTGCTAAGTGTTGTCTATTAGCACACCTCCCCTGCACACCTGCAAATTTCAGGGGTTGGAAGTCTACAAGCTACATTCCTAAAAATTAATTACAGCTGGAACTGCTGGCAAGCTTTCCTTGCGGAAAGGTTATAGGCAGACATGCGGCATGAGCCATCTTCCTGATGCTGTGGCTTCTAAGACCAGCAAGCGTGCAGTCCAGAAGCTGCACATCGGTGTCTAGAAGCCAGCATGAGGCACGTCAGTTGTGAGGGTGCAGATGCGGCAAGCAGCAGCAAAAGAACCTTCCTGGCTTCTCCTGGCCAGATCGTGTGCCGTTGACACCAGCATCCAGTTGTGACCTCCTGACTTGGTTCCTGTATTAAATGGCCTTCTGCTCAAAAATGCCCTGAGTGGATTCTGTTCCTTGTCTTGAACCCTGACTTATACACATGTCCCCTTCAACCTATCCCTGCAAAAAGTTCTGGATCATCATGACTACTCCATCTGAAGTCTGAGAAAGGACCTGTATTCCATGAACATACTGCTACCCAACATCTGGGGGGAAATTTGACATTCTTTTGGGAGGGGGGAGATGGAAGTTATGAGGAGAGCAATCAACAGTGCTTGCATCAAATGTTAAGTCTTTAGCAGATTTACTTTAACTAAATGTTGTTATTCAACTCTGCATGAAAACAACACGTCCAAAATGTCCATAATAATAGCAAATCCTTTTTTAAGAGGAGCATTCACATGTTCATATTTCTAAGCATTCTTGTTACCATACTGTTTCTCTGTGGAGTTGATGGAGAAATATTTTGCTTTAAATTTATTATGCAACTTTGAAGTGATTAAATTTAAGGATGTGATCATTTTAAAGTCATGTACCCGATGCATTTGTACCTTGTAACAGTTTCCACTTTCTACGCAACTTTTAAATCTTCGCTCATATCTAAAGCATGCTTGACAATTTGATACAGAGTTACCTTTTAAAATCTACTCTGAAAGTTTTGACTTTCATAAAAGATAACTTAGTTTGACAATTAGTCGTATCCTGTAAAATCTTGCTGTAAGTTTTAAGAACATATTCAAATGTCTTCCATATCATGTTATATTTTATTGGGAAAACTATAAATTCTGACTTGTCATGAAAATGGAGCCCAGTCCCTTTCCAGATGATGCCCTGGGAAGTGCACTGAGGTGCCTCTGTCCCTCCGGGAGGACAACGATGGTGGCTGTAGCCCATTGTGCAATTTCTACCTGTTTGCCAGCAGATCCAACCCTTATTCTTTCGCCGCTCTCCTCTCTAGTGCTGGAACCTCTTCTCTTCAAGCTGTGTGCCCAGGCTCCATGTCAGCTGGATTCCTGCTGGGTCTGGATAATGTCAAGGACTGGAGGGATATTGAAGGTAGGAGGAAGGGAGAAAACAAAGTATGTCAGTCCCCTCCCCACCCACCTGGAGGGGCACATCTGAAATCTCACATTCTTCTCCCTGGCTCAGGCTCTTGCTGGACAATTCTACCATGGTTCTCTTTTCTTTATCATGACCTCAGCTTCTGGCACTGGTACTGGCCAGTAGCCACTGGCACTGGCTACTCCCAATCCTTGGGAAATTACATTTTTATTAATCTCTATATTACATCTCTGTCCCCGTTTAGCTTCTTAGCTCTTCCATTTCTATCAAAACATTTCCCCCAGATAATGCCCCTGCATTTTAAGCAGTAGGTGGTTCTGTTGTATTTCCCCACTATTTTAAGCAATAGGGCGATTCTATAGGTATCTCTGGGCCCTGACAGAGACCCCTACCTTATCCATAGGTATGGACAGAGGGCTTTGGAGGTGCTTGGAAGTTGATGGTTCTGCTGGAAGAGCCGAAGTCAATAAAATAGAGAAACTCCTCGAAAAGATTGCATAAAAAAGGAAAACTTATAGCAAATATCAAAGTCTGAAGTTTGGGACCAAGAGATTATTCACAGAGCCAGAGAAGAGCACGAATATCCGTCAAAAGAAGCAAATGGGAAATGATTTGTGAGTACACTAGAGCGTGGGAGGTGCTGGGACCTTCTATTCTCCAGCCGGATGTTCTCCATGGAGGCTTTCCTTTAAGGGCATGTAGACAGAAAAAGAAAATATTTTCTCAATAAAAAGTGAGTGCCAGCTCACATGGTAAGATGGATATGATGGTTATCAGAAAGCAACCCTTGTCAATCATCCTGCCATTGTGCCCAAAGTATCACTCCTAGACGGGCACCCTTTTGGAATCACAAGAATTCTAAGTGCACCCCCCAAAAGGTGTTTCTTGCTGTTGCCGTTGCAAGAGTTAGAAAACCAATTTGTAACTAAAAGAGAGGGAGAGAGAGAGAATGAGAATTAAACTAAGACTAAGATTACTTTCCAGTAGAGGAAGGAGTCAGTAGTTATATGGAAATGACTATCTAGCAGATGGGACGTGGTCACCAAGAAGAGAAATAGGGGAAGCTGTGTGTGAAATTCAAGGAAAATAAATAGAAAATACATTTTCCTCATGGTGCTGCCCATGGCCGATAACCCATGCAGGGGACGATGAAACAAACCCCTCAGCTAAACGGGAGGGACAAAGAAGCAATTTCATGGAAGCTGTATCAACTATTTTCTCTTTTTGGTTATTGCATTTTGTTTTGTGATATAGATCTTCTAAGACTGTCAGCTTGAACCTTCCTTTTTCAAAATATACTTATTTTCACATTAGACTGCCATTAACAGGCACTCAATTCTGAAAAGGGTGAAGCTAAAAATGAATATTTTCAAGTGAACAATTTAACAGTTAACATGGTAACCACTCAAAAAATTTAGACCAGTTTTCTTATTGTTTTGACCAATTTTCTTTTTTTGAAAAAAAAATTATAACAAATTGATAGTGAATGTGCCTATGTACATAATACATACAGAAATGTGTAAATATGTAACTATGTATTATATATACATGCATATTCTATTTTTATATTTTAAACCATTCTTACATAACTTTAAAAAGGGTAGAAGGGTGACGTGGAATTTAATCAGCATCCCCGAGTCCCTTTCCTTCTAATGAAAATACACCCAATAAAATCCCCTCCTCGGTGCCACTCTGAGGACTGTGGATATAGTGTGCCTGTCACTCTGTTGCTTCCCCAGGTGCCACGATTTCCTTTTCTTAAGAGAATGAGCACGTGGTCCGCACAATTATTATCCTGCCTTATTTGCTTAGTGGCTTTCTTTTCAATCTGTGAAACCAAGAGAAAGCCCGATTTAATCGTAAAGTCAACTTTCACTACTGAAGTGCTGGGGAAACATAGATTGGTGCACTTTATCATGATACAGAACAGTTGCAAATCTTAAATGAACATGTCAATTATTCATGATTCTAAGGTTGCGAATGCCAGCTATAAATTATTAGTCAGGTGATGTAAATATTTTAAAGCCCTGGTGAGAAACACATTCGGTTAAAGCATTTCTGCAGCAGAGTGAATAAATACCAATTTTTAAAGTAAAGGGTGACAATCACTTAACAACACTTATTCAAAACTCCACACAGTAGGGTTGAACACATGGTCAGAAAGTGCGTTTCATTTTGTCTGCGCCAAACAGCGCACGGCATTTTAAAGGCCATTAATCCAGCATGCTTAACCTTTGCGGTAGCCAAATCTAAATTTGGTTCTTTAATCCCTTTATCTTTTCTGTCGTATCTTTAATTTTTATTTTGAATGCACAGAATTCTTGTGGAAAATATCATCTCCAGTTTTCACTTCAGTGACTTAATGAAGAAGACAAGCAGCATTTAAGAAAATTGTACTTGATGTGATTTAGAGAGGCATTTTTATTCTATACAAATGCCATTTTTATCTAAGTGAATTTTTTCCCATTTCTGTGCCTTTGCCCTCCCTTTGCCTCTGACTAGATTGCCCCATTCCCCTTCTCTGCTTATTTGTAATCCTAATCATCTTCAAGTTTCAACTATTTGGCTTTGCCCTCTGTGAATATTCCTTGGCACATTTCAGTGGGAATTAATCACTCTTTCCATTTATTTGATTTCAGTTTCCCCAGACAGAGTGTTAACTGCATCTTCTTCATTTCCATTCAATTGCAATTTGTAGCACACACTGCACACAGAAGTTGTCAATAATTATTTGCTGAATTCTGCAAAACGAATGCGTGAATAAATGAATGAACACCATCCACACGTGCTTCATTTGCCGGTACCTGCATGTGATCTGAAATTAGGTTTTGTTCCTCTATATCTAGGAAGGAACATATAAGATATAGGAATCTTGGCCTTGAAGCCAGAGGAGACATGCGTGATTCCGGGCTTCCCTCTTGGGGGGTGTTGCGAGCTTTGAAGGGAATGATGCGAGAGAAACACTCGGCCAGTGCCAGCGCTTGAGAAGTTGCGATGACTGGAATATACGCACAACTATCGTCGTTTCTGGGGGGTGGGGACAACGGTAATGCTAGACGTCTGCTGAGCACTTAAACCCCAGGCGCTCTGAAGACCCCAATTTTGGCTAAATTCCTTCCTGAATTAGGTTCCCCTGAATAGAACTGGCAGAGGAGTTCAAGTCTCTTACTGTTGTTACAGAAACAAATACACAAACCCAAATGAGATTCCTTACCCTTCAGAGTGAATCTTCTGTGGGGTAGCTCCTGGATTTCCACGACCATTTCTCATCGCTCAGTGGAGACGTTGAACAGAGCGGGCAGAGGCCTCTGTTACACGAACAACTGTCTACCCGCTGCCGGGGGGAATCTTCAACCTGGAGTGCAACTTTCATCCAGGGGCCAAACAAGAGACAACTCTGCGGAAATTACCTCTGATTTTCCCCTGAAACTCCAAGATCTGAGCTTCTTTGCCCTGCTCAGGGTTTAAGCCATATATTCCCCAACAAATTTGTCTCAGAGTCTCAGAGAGCAAGGTGAAGAAAACATGTAATAGTGTCTGACCAAGTCCTGTCTCCTAAAACTCGGTGGAGAGGACTGTGCCCCACCTCGTCTCCGAGGCTAGGAAGGATGGAGGTAAGTTTTGTGCCCTTCTCAACAAGAATTGCCCAATAGCCTTCAAATTCCCTTGTACTTGTTGATTTGCTATTTGTTGATTTTTACTTGGGGATGGTCAGTTTTGCTATTTATTTCCATTGCTGTTGTTACAATGCTTTCATTTTGTATTGATTTAACTTTATTGACTTCTCAAAGCCAATGTCATTAGGTCACTATAATATTTCATTCTTTTTAAATAGCAAAGTATTTTACCAATATACCTTAGGATAAGCCTGTTCTAGGCAATGGATAATTCACAGAGAATGTAATTAAGGAGAAAACCAGAAAGGAAATATTTAGGGCCACACAAGATGGCAAGCTAGAATGCCATGCTCCCATGTGCTAACAAGACTAAAGGGCCAGATTCGTAATAAATGTCCCTGTCCTTGCTTAATATAGAGATTCTTGACTTAAGGATATTGATTCTGGGCTTCCACCTGAGACTAGGTGGCAAATAACACCTGATATATTAAGCCCCTGCATCTCAACGTGCCTAAGGAGCAGGTGGTAGCTGTCAGTCAATAGCCGTGTTCACACTGGAAATTGCTACAAAGGGTCATGCTGGAATGTTCTATGAGAGATGAGAATAAAGCTTCTATGGTCCTGTTCCTCGTCTTCACCTCAACTGCCATGGATGACCTTGGACTCCAGAAATACGGCAACATTCACAGTCTTCTTACTACAGCATGCTTTTTTAAAAATCAGTAAGCCATGTTGTAAGTTCTTTTTCAAGAAAAAGAAAAAACATGGTTTTTATGGAGATAAAGAGAAATTAGGGATGCTTTATCAGAGGAAAAGAAAAATCACAAAATACCTGTCAAGGATTTGATTTAAAATGCAGTTGATAATAGCATTTTTCTTGTGTGTGATAACAATCTGAAAAATTACGAGTTAAAGGTAACAAAAGAGCTAGAGGAGGCTCCCTTCAGCCAGGCCAGGCTGCTAGGACGGGGAATAAGGCATCCCATGCACAGGAGCCCACTCAATTTCTGTAAATATACAATGAGGGAACTTCACATGAAGTTTCTTGAGTTTAGAAGGTTTACTCCTGTCCATTTACAAGGCTGGAGAAAAGAAGAGGAATATTCATATTTAAAGGGAAGAAAGCAGGCCACGAGGAGAATACGGGACCTGGACATTGTCCAAATATATGAAGGGCTCCTTTGAATTTAGATGTTCATTCGCTCACCGAATGCAGAAGCCTCTTCTGTTCAAGATAGAGGTGCGATGGGAGATCCAGACAACGTAAGAGACGTTCTGCAACCTCCAGTAACCTACGCGGGGGTCACGCGTGGCACGCGTTGGCTCGCCATTATCATACGGTGGAGAGCCAATTACCAGCAATAGAGACAAATGGTAAGGTAGCCAGAGATTAGTGAAGAGACTCAGAGCAATAGCCAAGCTCCCTGTCTTGATTTGCTCGGGCTTCTGTAACAAAGTGCCACAACCTGGGTGCCTTAAGACAGCAACATCCTCTCCGAGTTCCGCAGGCTAGCAGCCCCAAACCAGGGTGTGGGCAGGGCCCGAAGGCTCTCTCCTGGTTCCTGGGGGTGGCCGGAAGTCCTCGGTGGCCCTTGGCGTGGCCGAGCTCAATCTGCCTCGCTGTCTCGTCGCCGTCTTCTCTCTCTGCCTCTCCCCTTCTTATAGGGACGTCAGTCTTATTGGTTTAGGGACCCACCCTCCTCCAGTATAGCCTTATTTTAACTTTACTAATTCCATCTGGATTGACTATTCCCAATTAAGGACATATTCTTTGTGCTGGGGGTTAGGACGTCAACATATCTGTTTAGGAAACCCAATTCAACCTTGAACATGCTCTTGCAATAATCTCTCAACATAAAAAAGTATAAAATGGTGGCTTATAAGAAGAGTAAGCCGCCTCTTTCTATTTTTCATATATGTCCTCTGTCAATGCCAAGTCAATGATGATGCAATTTTCAATAAGAAGAAGCCGAGGGCGACATCGGCCTCTCCCACCCTGTCCACCTGCTCCCCTCTCCGTCCAGCTCTGTAAATAGAATCTTTGTTCTTCTGGTTGCTCAGGCCAAAAGTATTGGATCTGTCTCTTCTCTTTCTTTCACATCCGTGTCCCATCCGTCAGCAAATCAGATTGCCTCCTGCTCAAACTGCATCTGGATGCAGATTGGCTCTCATGACCCCACTGCGGCCCCCTGCCGAAGTCACCACCCTCTCCTGACAGGTCCTCCTACGGCCAAGCTGCTCTCCTGATCTTAAATATGCATGACCCCAGGTTCTCAACCCAGCAGCCAGGTACTCCCTTACCATGCAGTCAGATCGGGCACTCCATCTCACTCAGCTAAAGCCCAGATCCTTACAAGGCCCACAAGGTCCCCACGAGACCTGGCCTGCTGCCAGCACCTCTACCCCCCCATCACCTCCCCACTGTTCAGTCCCCTTCAGCACGTGGGCTGCGTCTTCCCCACCAGTACCTCCGCCTGGGGGTTCTGAAGCCTGCCACTCTTCCCACCTGAGTGCCCTCCCCTAGGACTGTGAGACTCCCTCTGTTAAAATGTCTCTGTCCCCGTGAGGCCTTCCCTGACCATCCATGTCAACCAGCAATTCTCCTCAGTGCTCCTTAACTCTTCTAACTACTTTATGCCTAGCACCACTCAGCACCTAGCATGTCTGCTTCGTGTTGTCGTTTTTGATGTTGCCATTAACTGCTACATCCCCAATGCAGACAGGGCACATGGCACATAGTAGGTACTGGGAAATGCAGGTTCTGAGAATAAATAGAGGCAGACACTTTCCTTAGCAACCCATGGGTCTCAGACAGCCATTTGGAGAAATGAACCTTGCATTAGAGCACTGCGATGTGGTGGCACCGTGTTATCGTGTGTGTGTGCGCGCGCGCTGATATACATTTGTATGCATGCATGGGACTTCCCAATGAGGAATTCCTGAAAGAATTTTCATTGCATAATTCCCCTGCCCCACACTTACATTTGGATCAAAATTTAATGTAGGTAAGTCTTCAAGGGTATTTTGCAATTTTTTCTTTAAGAGTCCTTAAAATCTTTTTCAGTTTTAGTTCATTTTATTTCTGCTCCACTCTTTTTGTCATCAACACACTTGCTTACCATGTGAGGTGCAGACAACTGCAGACATGCAATATTGCCTCTGTGCTCGCCGCTTTGTCTTTTGCCAAAGGCTGCACTCCGCACTGAATGGCTTGCTGTGAAGTGGAACAAAACATGAGGGTAACACCTGCCTCCCTCTTGACTGGCTTGCCCTGTGACATGTCCAGGTAACATGCAGGATGCACTCATCCAAAGCCCTGGACTCGACATGCCCCCCGAGCATGGAGGACAAGATCCCCACCCCTGTGGAGCAGTGAGAGAGGACAGACTTAGGACAAATGCGATAGATGGTGTGAAGGAAGCAAAAGCCTGCCTCAGAGAAGGAAACTGCTTCAGCGAGACAGGGGCTGGGTGGGCTCTTTGCAGAAATGACATTTAAACTGAGAACAGGAAATGGGAGGGAAGAACAATTCAAGGCAGGGGCGGGGGTGGGAATTGTTTGGGCAGAGGAAACCCTCTACCCTGAATGAGGGAAGAGCTGGGTGAGAGCTTGGAACTGAGAAAAGACCAAAACAATTGACACAATTGCGTTGGGGAGAAAAGAGAGTGAAACGGAAAAGGTAAGCAGAGATCAAATCATCCAGATTCCTGCAGGGAGTTTTGATTTTATTCTAAGCACAATGTGAAACCTTAGTAAAGCTTCAAGCAGGCAAGTGGCATGATCTGATTTGTATTTCAGGAAGATTGTCTGCCTGCTGTGCAGAGAATAGATTGAAGGAGAGCAAAGGAAAAAGAAGATGCAGTGATCGCTTTTCCTGATGGGCTAGATGGAAGCAATGGCAATTGAGAGGTGGGAGAACATCAGACATCATTTGAGAGAAAACCTGGTCACTGGATGTGGAGAATTGAGGGGAAAGGGGAAATGGGAACGAGGCAACGGTTTAGTGGTTATCTGATTTACAGAGATGTGGAAGTTTGGGAAGGAACTATCTAAGAGGGAACCAAGAGTTTAGAATCTGACAGATTAAAAAAAGATGTCTGGGAGAAATCCAGATGGAAAAGCCAGGAAGGCAACTGGAGGCCTGGGCTGAGAGAATTAACACCGAAAGTCATCATTCCGTAGGTAACACTTAAGTCCCCAGGAACAGGCAGTAAAGTGTAGAGAAGGGGTGCGGGCAGGACAAGGCTGAGGAAGACTGACACTGAGGGAGAGAGCTGGGCCCGGGGTATGGGGAGCCGCCTGAGGAGGGGGCCTGGGGGCAGAGCCAGCACAGGCTTGTCTTCATGAGTTGAGAGAAGAGCATTTCTGCCGTGCTGGGGTGCCCCCCCACACATTTCAAACAGTGCTGCCTGGTCAGGTAAGGTGAGGACAGGGGTATCCATCCTTGAAAACTGTGGTTTTGTTGGAGTGGGACAAGTGGAAGCCAGATTGGATGCAGAGAGATAAAACTGTAAACAAGTGGGGATCGGGTATAAACAACTCTTAAAAAGTTCAGGCATGAAGGGACACAGAGACGTGGGACAGTTGGTGGAAACAAATTCAGGACCACTTTTTTTAATGATAAAAGAGATAAGGATGGATTGTGTGGTGGCAGGAATGATTGGGGAGTGGGTTTATGGTGCAGGGAGAAGGGGGAGCAGTGGCTGAGAAATCAGGATGGAATGGGCTCTGAGGAGAATAACAAGAGGTGTGGGGGGGAAGTGAGTGAGTTTAAGGCTGAGGGCATCTACCCTTGAGTAAATAATTAGGCTGAGTTATCAGGTGAGCAGCCTGAAGGAAGAGTGTGCGTGTGAGTGAGTGTGTGTGAGAGTGTGAGGGTGAGTGAGTCTGGGACAGGGTGAGGCTTTTAAAAGAGCCGAGTACCTGAAATACTCAGACAAAGGTGTGGGAAATCAAGTGTCGCTGAGAAACACAGTCAGGAGTCACGCCATCCTGAGGACATACTCAAGTCTGTGATTTCTCGGCAAAGCACTGCTGCTCAGCCGCAGGTACAGGAAAGGGGAAAACGTGGCTCTTGCGGTTGGAGTTTCCCGACATTTTATTGCCGAAGGCAGGGACAAGACAGTGGAAAGTGTTAGCGCTGGCTTATCGACGACCTCAGCTGAAGGGGGCTTGACTCACCCAAGGTCACAGCTCCCTGAAGTGGCCCACAGCCAATTCCCACGCGCGTGGATGGGGGAAGGGCAGCCGTCCACCCCAGCCGGGCAGCTTCTTGCAAACTCCCTGCAGGCTAGGCCCAGGCTTTCTCTGAAACTGCATCACAGCTCACCTTCTCCCCCTGCCCAGGCCTGCTCCTGCCCACAGCTGCAGATGCCAAGAGCTTGCTCCGGTCAAACTTCTGCCTGCTAATGTCCACCTCCCAGTCTCCTTCCTGGGGAGCCATGCCCACCACAGCAGGCTCCAAATTCCATCCCACGTACTGCCTCTACCTCTCAAAGGTATACCTCCTGCCTCTACCTCTCCCTTAAGCTGCAGACTTCCCACCTCTCCTTTCCACAGTTTTAAATCACTGTTACATCTCCAACCTCATATTCCCAGGATAGAGCTCTTGATTTTCCCATCTGTCTTTGTTCACCAGCACTTCTGAAACAAAATACCACATACTGGTTTGCTTAAACAACAGGAATTTACTGTCTCACGGTTTTGGACGCTGAAAGGTGCCGTGCTCTGGTGGAGGCTTGGTGGCAGTCCATGACTCGTCCCTGCCTCTGTCATGTGGTCACCTGCTGCCCTGTCTCCTCTTCATTCCTACTGTTGTGTCCAAAGGCCTCTGCTTAGAAGAAACTCCGTCATATCAGAGTAAGGCCCACCTGGGAGCAGTTCGGCCTCAGCTTAGCTGACAACTTCTCAAGGTCCTATTTACGTAGGAGTTGACCGCCAGGTCTGGGAGTCAGGACCTGACCATGGCTTTGGGGGGACGCGATTCCATCCATGACACCACCCTGAAGACATGACCCTCCCCCAGGTGGCCTCCCCCTTCACCAGGTGCTCAGGCCAAAACTAGATCCTCCTTGACTCCTCTCCCTTCATCTCTCCGTGTCCTCTCCCAGCCCGTCTTGCTGGCTCCACCTTCACAGTGGGGCGAAGGTAGGTTCCTGCTTCACCACCGCCTCTGCTATGCCCCTCCTTAAAGGCACCATGACCCCTGCCTGGATTTCTTCATTACCTTATACCTGCCCCCTGCTTCTGCTCCTGCTCACTTCATTTCGTTCTCCACCCAGCATCCAGAATCGAGTTGTAAGATGCGCCACCTCCCTGACTTCTCTGTCCATTTTCTTCTCCCTCCATCAGTGCCACCCACACTGACTTCTAACTGTTCTTGCACACATTCTCCATGCTTGTTGCTGCCCCAGGGCCTTGGCACGTGCTGGCCCCTCTGTTGGAAATGCTCTTCTGTTAGATGTCTGCATGGCACACCCTTTCCTGTATCTCTGCTCATCTGTCCTTCCATACAAAAGCCACCGTGCACATCCTATCTACCTCCTTTCCTTGCTTTGTTTCTCATGATACCATGTAATCATTTAATTATGCTATTTGTTTTCTTGTCCATCACCTGTCTTTCCCCAGTAGAATGTAAGCTCCACGAGGACAGATAAGGACAGATGTGTTTTCTATCTTGTTTACTGCTGTAGCTTCCACATCTAGAATAATTCCTCATACAGAAGGACATTCATTAATACTGAATGAATGCATGAATGAATGAAAGATTGAATATGTCTCCTATTAAAATCCTGCTATAGTATAGGTGAGAATTTGTTAAACCCAACCTAGAAATTATACACACATGCTTAGAAATTATGTTGCAGAATTTTGAGCAATCAATCAATTTCACGTTTAAATGGGTCAACAGATTTGAACTTGCCTTTTGATAAAATGTCTGTCGCTATAAATGGTAGTCTTGAAATCCAACTCTATGCACCAGTGAGGTAGAGACTTGCCAGATAAAAAGCAGTCCACCCAGTTAAATCTGAATGTCAGATACACGATGAATTTTTTTAGAATAAATATGATCCATGAATATTTGGGACACACTTATACTAAAATTTTATTCATGTTTTACTTGAGATTAAAATTTAACTGTGTACCTTATATTTTTATTTCCTAAATCTGGCAATCCTAAGGAGGTTTGATTGCATTAAATTCAGACGTTTCGCTTTTACTTGGTTAAATCAAGATTAGGGCTTTGATTTGACCACATCAGTAGGGCGTGCAGGGTTGAGCCCCCGACTTGGTGGGCTGATAAACAGATGCTCAGTCAAGAACAGGGAAGTGGATACACAGAGAAGAAGAACACAGAGGAAGAGAGACAGCTCCACAGACACGGCAGAGGCCCCGGAAGAGAGATGTGTCTGATAGTTTGCGGCTGAAGAGAACAGAGCAGCTGAGAAGCCCTGAGTGACAAGCCTTATGCCAGCCTACAGCTGAGGTCCGAAGAAGCTGAGACCATGAAGCCTTAAGAGGAAGGAGGAAGGCTGAGCCTCGCAGACATTGCCCGCCATCTTGTTTCAACACGTGGCAAATGACTTTAGGTGAGAAAGTACCTCTTACAGTACCTTGAGTTGGACTTTTTAGGGTCTTGTGACTGTAAACTTTACCCCAAATAAAAACCCTTTATAAAAGCCAACAGGTTTCTGGTACTTTGCATCAGCACCCCTTTGGCTGACTAAGACAGTCAGTGTGCACAAACTGAAGGAGGGTGGGTCTTACTCCAGTATGGCTGAAGACCTTATAAGGAAAGGAAATTGGACACAGAAAGAGAAGCCACAGGGAGCAGCCAGAAGCTGGAAGTTATTGGAACCTGAAAGAGAAAGGAGAAGAAGCTGCCATGTGCATTCCAGGTGATGGAAAAGCCAAGGACCAAGGGTCGCTGGCAGCCAGCCCCAGAACGCCACCATCTTTGGGAAGAAAGCACTGCCTTGCTAATGCCGAGACTTTGGATTTCTCCCAGCCTCAAAACTGTGAGCCAATAAATTCCTTTGTTTAAGCCAATCCATTATTTGTATTTGTTTTAGCAGCTGGAAAACTAAGACATTTCTCTGAAGCTACAGTCTGCTTAGGTTAGAATAACTTACATATTTAAATGAATTGTATGGTTCCAAACACACATACATGCATACACACATGACACACAGCCCACTGGGACACATACACATGTATATATATATATATATATACATATACACACCACACAAACATACCACACATACACACACACCACACACACACACACACACCACACAGCCCATTGGCACACATACACACCTACATATGCACATGCACACACTATACAAGCATATCACATATACACACATCTTAAACACACATACTACACACATACACACACCTACAAATACTTACCACTCACAAACATACACACATAACACAGTGTTTGAACATTGCACCATTTCTTATACAGTCTTTCTTATACATTCTGATATTTTTTTTAAAAAGCATGTCTGGGGCATGATCTCTGGCAGGCAGCCAAGGGGCATTCCGGAGGCTCTCTACCAGGACTTCCCTGGCTGACCAGTTCCCTGTGCTTTATATTCCTGGGTGGGGAATCCATACAACTCTGGCAGTTGCTTTCCAGTCAAAAGTGATAGTATGAGAAACAGCCAACATATCTGATGGTGGCATCAGACCTTAACGTGCCACATAATTAAAGAGCACTCACACTTTATTCACTTATTCATTCACAGTCTTGACTAGCTCCACCATTGTTTGCCAAGCCATGTGAGCTGGGAATGCAAAAATGAATATGGGGGTTCACATCCAAGTGAGGGAGGGAAGGCAAGACAGCAGTTTTAATAAAACACAAGCGGTGCAGGAGCCATAAGGAAGAGGGAGAATCTGACTCAGAGGTTCTCTAAGAGAGGTGATAGCCATGTGGGGTTCTGAAGGATGAAGAGGAGTTCTCTGGGCAGATCACTAGGGATGAGCCATTCCAGGAGAGGGGGAGCATATTCAACGCCCGGAACCAAACCAGCACGGTGTGTCATTGGGATCTGCACCCTCTTACATTCACTATGTCCCTTTCAACACTTGCTCACACAGAAATTCCCACAAAGCAGGAGGTTTTTAAAAGTAGTTGTAATGCCCCTTAAAGGAGTGGCAGAGTTTGGGGTGGCTGGGGCAATGGAGGTTACTTTTCATGCTATAGTTGCCTCAGTACTGATATAAAGACTGGATATCGCACCCCATAAAATGGCCTCCTGACTAATGGATCTTTGAAAGTTCAGATAAGTGATATAAAAAACGGACCTTTCAGCAAGTATATCTCCTTTTTAAAAGAACTTTAATTGTATTTTTAAAATAATCACATTAGTTTCCAGCACCATAAAATCGAATACCGCTGGGATAATTTCCATGCTCTGACATATTTATTGACTAAGAAGGGGTTAGCCAGGTCAAGCTCGATTTGATGTTGCCAGAAACTTGTTCTACAATCGTGGGTTTGCATATATATGGCTCTTAGATGAGAAACACATTTTGCAATCGAGTTTTACAGTTACGGTAAAGATCTAGGGACTAAAATATATGGCTTTTATTTTTGCATTGAATGTTGACTGTTCATCCTGAATTCCATTTTCATTACTGAAATGTTTATATGCTGTGTACACAGCCATCAAGCAGTCTAAACTCTCGTCTCCCATGGACAGAACTAGTTTTTGTATCCATGGAATGACATCTGTTTTCTGGCCTATACACATTTAACAAAGAGAAAAAAAAATATCATTTTCCCTTTCTTTGCAAAAGAAATGATAAAAGCATGGCAGTGATTTTGAAATTGATCTCTGTCCTTATCACTCACCAGGATCATGATGATTATTTCCTGAGAGTCATGACATTAAAATGGTAAAATGTGATGTAATATTGAGCAGAAATTAACTATGCAATAAACCTTTACTTATTTATAGTACTAATTAAGTACTCATTATCATTTGACCAAGGGTGAGCTGAGATATGCTTTCTGTTCCGTATGTTCCCCAAACTGAAAACAGATTTAAACCGAATCACAAGTGTTACGAGTTGGATTGTGTGTCCCCGAAGTGTGTGCACAGCGCTGGTATCACCAGCGGGAACTTATTTGGAAATAGGGTCTTTGAAGATGTGATTAGTTAAGGTGGAGCCAAACTGGATCAGGTGGGCTCTAATACACTATGACTCATGTCCTTCTAAGAGGAGGAAATTTAGACCAGAGCCAGGCAGACCCCAGGGAGAAGGCCCCGTGTGCACGGAAGAGGTGCAGGCTGGAGTGACGCATCTCCAAGCCAAGGAGCACCGAGGCTGGCCAGCTGCCCCAGAAGCTGGAAGAGGCAAGAAAGGATCCTCCCCAACAGTTTCCAGGTAGACCACAGGCCTGCTGACACCTTGACTTGATGCTTCTGGCCTCCAGATCGGAGATGATAAATTCTGTTGTTTTAAGCCACCCAGTTTGTGGTTTCCAGTGGGTCATTGGGTACAAGCAATGGGTTTTCTACTTACGGCTGTTTTATTTATTGATGTATGTAGCTTCAGATACCACCACTATTTAGTTCCACAACTTTTTCATCACCCCAAACAGAAACCCCATACCCCTTCAGCAGTCATTCCCCATTTCCCATTTCCCGTTTCCCCCTTGCACCAGACCCTGGGAACCCAGACCCATTTGTCTCTGGATTTTCCTATTCTATTCATATAAATGAAATACTATAATATGTGATTTTTTGTGCCTGGCTTCCTTCACTTAACATAGCAATTCCACCCCTAGATATATACCTCAAAGAACTGAAAGCAGGTATTCAAACAAAAATTTGTACACGTTATTCTAAACGGCCAAAAGGCAGAAGCCGCCCCAGTGTTCCTCACCAGAAGAATGGATAAACAAAAGAGACATACACGTGAACTGGAATATCATGCAGCCCTAAAAGGGAATGAAGCCTGTTATGTGCCACAACGTGGGTGAACCTTGAAAACGTTATCTTAGGTAGATTTGTATTGGTCAAGCCGCACAAATTTAAGCTTTCCTCCTGTCGAATCAGGATTATTGATTGTTGCCGTGCTGAGGAAATGCAGTGTTTGGAGACTGTGGCAGAGACTATCAGGTCAACATTTTCCACCCCCGGATTATCCACGGCCTTTCAAGTCTCTCTTTATGTGGCTCCTTTGTGGCTCTAAAATGATAGATAAACTACCTGTGTGAGAGCGATTAGTAGAAGGAGAGATGAGTTAGGCACCTTCCCCTACCTGGCTGGGCAGGTGCTTAAACTCTCTGGGGCTCAGTTTCATCTACACAGTGAGGGGATTGCAGCCAGTGATCATAAGTTCCGTACACCTTTGAACTCTGAGACAAAACATGACTATTTATAGGAAAAAATAGGCAACTCCAGATCTATATAAAGATCTGTTAAGTGAGTGCAGGGTTAGAGAAGGTGAATGAAAAGGCTCTTGCAAAGACTTTCCTTGTTGGAGGGACACCAAATAAGTTTTAGGACCAAGAAGTCATGTTTCAGGAAAGCAAGGTCCTGAGGCCATGGGGCACCAGCATCGAGGGCACATGGGATGAAAAGGGTCTGCTGAGAGCTGAGGCGGAAGCACACGTGAGGGGTAAGGGAGGCTCGGCCAAGCCCAGGAGAGCCTGAGTGTGGCAAGGCCCTGGGACTGCAAGTTTGCCCAACAGGACTGTTTTCAAGGCTGTCTTCCGGAAAGGTATTTGAAGACTAGTCCCCTGGAGGATTATCCTTTTGTTTGTCTCTCTCTAGTTTCTGATAGCCAAATTAATACCACAGACTGAATTATACGATTTCCTTCAATTTGCTCAACTCTTAATTACCTGGTGGTGAAAGAGAGGTTTGATGACGAATTGGGCATGAGAAAGCGAGAAAAAGCTACAAAGTCGGCTTTTGGGGCTTGCTGCTTTGTTTTTGTCGGCTTTCTAGCACATTGAGCCAGAGGAAACCACGGGTGGCTACTTCGATAAAACTGCTTCAGACGTACATAAGCACACACACCAAACTCATATAAATACACACCAAACACACCTAAACCAGATGCACACAGCGACACACACAATTCACACAGGTACACGCATGCAGCGACACACGCCTCTTCGCCAACATCACCACCCCTAACGCATGCTCCTCACACATCCAGGAACCAGTTAAACATTTGTAGCCTTGTAAAATAGCCACTGGTTTAAATATCAGAATCCAACAGAGAGCTCTAGCATATAGCATTAATTGTGAACTTGATATTACCTAAGAGATGGGAAAATGAAGAATGCATCCATAACATACATTCTAAGGTGCATCTAGGAAGGAAAGATGTTATGACTTGGGAAAAGGAAGAAAAAGGAATTATTTTATTTCTCGTTGTTTTCAAGTTCTTCGAGCAGACAGAAGAGGGAGAGCCGGCTGGCAGCCCTGCTCGGCGTGGCCTGGAGAAGGCAGTGCCCGTGTGGTCATGTCCTCTGTGGGTGGTAGAAAGCCTAGAGTCCTCCATAGGCTGCCCTCCAGGCAATTCATGGAGCGAAGTTACAGAAAACCCAACCAGAAAGCGCCCGGTCTTTCAAGAGCCCCGTGACGGTCTTTGGTGGAGGTGGAAGGAACCTGCGGCACCGGCTGGCTGCGTCCCAGGGTGCAGGTGCTGTTTGCACCTGGTGGGCTCGGCACAGAAGCATTTGGGAAACTGCTGGTGATGCGGCAGGTGAGCTACAGTCTTCACTCTGTGCCTTCTCGGCTAAAGGTGCTTCCTGGGAATTTCCCTGGCATTCCTGCCCCCGGACTTCACGTGTGGGCCTGAGCGGCCACTTCACGTTTCTGCCGTCTCCATAGTTAAGTCCTTAAGCCAGTGTTAGCCGGGTGGCAATGTCTGCTGGAGACATGCATCTGCAGAGCGAAATAAGAGTGATGTGAGACCGGGCAGGCTTCCTTGACGATTCACACACGTGCTCAGTTCAGACAAATCGGCACAGGCCACTTTCCACTCGAGGCCCCTCTTCCCAGATCCTGGCAGTTGCTTCCTGCCAACGTGCTTCTCTCCGTGCCCTTGTGTCCACAGGGCCCAGCTCAGCTCTCCACGAAGCCCGGAGGTCCATTTGGCCACCTGCAAGGGAACGCAGTCCAGCGGGGCAGCCTGCACCAAAGCCCCCACAAACAACCAGAGGAGTCCTGGCTTTGTTCCTCTATAGTACAAGGAGCTGGAGAGACACAACCCCTTGCCCAGGGCACCCCTCCCCACGCCCACACACACCTACAGGGAATGCGATTCCTCCGGAAGGCTTTTCCCTCTTAGCTTCTTCCCGGCACACGAGCTTCTCTGGGGAGCCTGGAGCTTTAACAGGCCTTCAGGAAGAGTGAGCCTCTGCACACTGGAAGGGACGGGAAGCCCTTCTCCAGGGGGAGGCTCCTCTGCAGTCTTGCTGCAAGGGAGGCAGGGATGACTGCAGATCCAGCTGGAAAAGGAAGAGCCCCAGGACAGGCGATGCTTCACACCCACAGGATTGTCGCTTCCTTGATTTCCATCTTGCTCAAAAAGAATCCTCTATGGAAAGCAGGACAAGGTGGCTTCTGCTGGCTGTGGGCGACTCCTGAAGACAAGGAGCAAGACGAACGTGTGTTGTCATTAAACTGGACTTTGGTTCATTTTGCTATTAAGAAAAGTAAATACATTCATTATAAAAAATGTGAGAAAATTCAGAATAAAGGAAGGAGAAATCGCCGTACTTCCAGATGATATATTCATTTGGTGATTCACCTGGCCCTTCAGGGTCAGGCTCCAAAGCCAGGGAGTCTGCAGGCGGCTCTTGCTATAAATATTCTCCATGAATCTGCAGAGACTTTCTGGGGTGAGACAGTCTTCCTGCTGCATCTTCACTGTTTTTGGAAAGAACATTTGCTCCAAAACAGCTTGTGTACCCACCGCCCTTCTCAGTCACTAAGACATATTTGCATATTTGCCAATAAATCTGGTCTTTTCAGGCTCAGTGTTATGTTCCATAATTACTGGCTTGTCCATGATTTACCGACACCCATGTGGTCAGATCTGTTTGCTACCTACCACGTAGACTTCCTTCATTTATTGATTCTCTCATTGATTTATTTGGTTTTACTTTCAACATATATTAAATATCTGTTCTCCCAGTGCCAGGAACTGTACAAAGATAAATAAAATCATGTGTCTGCAGGCAGGAGTTTAGAATTAAAAGGAAACAACAAAAGAAGCATGAAGTAATTGCAAAACAACATAAATCTTGCTATTCTGAGGTAAGGAAAGTGCCATGAGAAGACAATGTGGCTGTTTAGGAGAAGGCTTAGCCATCACCGAGTTAAGGGACTTGTGATTCCAAGTCCCTTACTCAGAGGAGGAGAGGACAGACCTCCTAAGCGGAGGGATTGGCACCTGCGAAGGTACAGAGACGCGCCAAAGCCTGGGAGACTTGTGGAAGAACAAGGAATTGGTGAGGCTGGCCCAAGGAAAGAGTGAGAGTTGTTGAGGCCAGGACAGGGGGTAGCATGAGATGCTGAAGGGCACTGGGCAGCAGGGAAGGAGTTTAAATCTCATTATGCAATTAACGGCGAGGAAGGCCCTCCATCCTGGCTTCTCTAGGACGGTTTTGATTTATGCCTTTGTCCCAGCATAATTGTTAATTATGCTTTCATTTTCACAGCAGTCCAGTTTGGATGGTGAGTTTTGTGGTCAACCTAGACATGGGTGCCATTTAACTATTGTATATAAAAGAATTACTTCCTGAGGTTTGCATTTTGGGAAGGCCACTTTGGCAGCAGTAGCAGAGAAGAATTGGAGAAGAATCAGACCCGCAAAATAACAGGCTGGTGGAGAAAATATCTCACCAGTGCATTCCAAAAGATAGCTGAGGGCTTGAAGTGGTTTAAAAGGTGATGACAGAAGGTCAGAGAACTGTTTAGAAAGAATAATCAAGACGAGGTTTTAACCTGCAGAGTATATGAGATAGCTGGAAAGACAAATGATTCCACAGTTTCTAAGATGGTGAACTCAAGAGAGACATGGATTCGGGATATGGTGTGGTTTAGTGGGAGATCAGCAAGGAAATTGGTGGGGATGGAAGGCAGGTACGTGACACTGTTGTTGTGGCGGCTGGATTTGAAATGCAGTGAGAACACGAGAGCCATATGGACATGCAAAGCAGGAGCACATCAGATAGGTGAGGGCTACAAGCGCAGACTCGGGGCTGCGAGGCTCTCACCACAGCAGCAGATAAGGATCTGCCAATAGTCTAAGTGGCCTGGGGGAGCCCTGGGAACCTCAACATGTAGCATGAATGAGAACATGAGTTAGCAACACAGAGCAGTGAGCAGCTAGTGAGGCACCAAAGGAACATTCCAGAACAGGAGAGAAGACACCATGAAAGAGGGAGTACTCAACAGGCTTAATCACACTGATGAAAATAGGATGGGAACTATCCTGAGGAGCCGCTGGACCTTGCCATCATCATTGGAAGCTCTGCCAATAGCAGCTTCAACCCTGTGAGGAAGCCTGGAGGTGGAAGCCAAATTGCAACAAAAAGACAAAGTGGAGACACTTAATCCATCCTCAGGGAGGGTGGCTTTGATGGGAAGATGAGGGAAAGCCCAATGGGCTTCAAATGCATCTTGTTGGAGGGACAGAGGGGTTGAGCATTGGAATTTGGCACATGGACCCAGAGGAGGCATGGGTGGTGAGTCGAGGGAGCTTGGCCTGGGAAGAACACACTCACCTTCCGAGACCAGGGGTAAAGCAGTGGGTGCACAGATGAGGAGGGCCGGAGGTGCTACCCCTTAACATAAATACACAAGGAATAGTAATGGACCAGCTTACTGATACAGTAAAGGTTTCATACAATTCCTATG
The DNA here is from genome assembly GCA_026826555.1 of Tolypeutes matacus. NCBI lineage: Eukaryota > Metazoa > Chordata > Mammalia > Cingulata > Chlamyphoridae > Tolypeutes > Tolypeutes matacus. The sequence goes on from JAKSZT010054014.1 coordinate 2,273,486, forward strand.
AGATTAATAAAGGAGTTGACCAGGGTTGAGTAAAGAGTCGAGATATGTTGTGGGCTCGGCCGTGATCACAAACCAAAGATTTGAAGGGACATCAGTGGGGCACTTGCCCTCCAGAGCACATGGCAAGCCGTGTTTCAGAGTGGGGAAGACGAGTATTGCAAATAATCCGGGGCTGTGGCTGGCGGGACAGAGCAGCCCCAGATCAGAGCTGTTTGCCGAGAGCTATTCTGGAAATCAGAACCATCCCCCTTTATCCCTCTTCATATAGATTAGAGCCCACCCATTCATGCTTCCAAGAGGACACTTTTATTCATGACTTTAAAACATAAGGAAGAGGTTGGTTGAGAAGATTACACCTCTCCCTGTGGAACGAATTAAGGTCATTTTACTAAGCTATTCACTCAAGCATCACTTAAGCAAAACAATCGGTGTTTCTGGGTAGAGAAATCATCAGCAACATGGAATCAAAGGACACACCACTGCCCACTCGCTCCTGACTTCCTGGCTCTGTGTTGAAAGCTTCACTCCCTCACCATGTCACGCCCTGTGTCAGTCCACACGAGTTCCATTTAACTGGGCACTTCTTTGAAGCTGTGGATCAGATCTGCGAAAATTAGTTCTGTCTGTGAAAGTCAGGGTGCAGGCTTCAAAGCATACCATCTGTTAGCTTTATTTCACTCCGTTTTTCTATTTCTCTTCGGTAATGAACAGCTACAGAATTTCAGAAGCGGTTTCCTTAGTTCTGGAGAGGTGCAGTCACACACCTGTGATATCAGTGAGGATGGACATGTTTTCCTGCAGAGCTGGCAGGAACATTTTTAATGCTATGAGGACAAACCAAAGCAGCTCTTCAGCATTACTCAGAAGCCTCTCCCACAGGGTCACCTCCTCTGCCACACGGGCAGATGTCCTCTTTGGGCAGCAGCTCTGCGTGGGTTGCCTCCTGGCTCCAGCACTGCCCCACATTTTGCAGCTGTGGGAAAATGCCCACAGGTGGATTGAGTTGTCAGCATTCTGCAATGGGGACTCCACAGGGAGGCACATCTGGGCGGGAGTTCTCAAAGCACAAGCAGGAGAAGCACCCAGAGGGAGCATGGCTTGGGCCCTGTGGGCAAAGGGGGACACACACACACGGCCAGCTGGGTCCTCTTCTCTATGGGCCACCTCTCAGAAGGAAAAAGGGAAAGGTATGCAGGAAGTGTCTACTTACACAAGCTGGTCACAGACAGATAATTAAACAAACACGAGAAGGTCCGTGATCCTTTCTCCACCTCACTTTAAAAGGACCCAGTGGTGTCTACTTCTACAATGAGATTGTGGTGTGTGACATGTCATGAATTAAATGCTGGCTTCTCTTGTGTGCAACTGGTCTCAAAAGGCTTTGTTCAGCTAACATTACCTAGATGTTTTTGAGTAAATTACAAAAAAAAAGAAAAAGGTTTACATTCATACCAATTTAAGCTTTATAAATTAATCTTGACAAGGTAAGTGGGCTTTTGAAGACTTCTCTCTTGCTCTCTCTCCAAATCTACTGACAGATAGAAAAGTAGATAGTGAGATAGATACATAGCTGAGTGGATAGATTGATTCATAGAACAATAAACTGATAAATATAGAGATAGAGAAAGATAAAAGATACAGGATTGGTAGACAGGCAGACAGACAGATATAGATACATGGCAGAGATGATTAGACAAATGTAGATGACAGACTAAGATAGATAGGTAGACAGACAGACAGACAGACAGAGGGTGGCCTGGTCAAATCCTCTTTTAAATAAGCTTTTGACAGAACTCCTGACAAACACATTGATAATATTTGCCACTGGGAGAGTCATTTTCTATGGAATTCCTTTAGCAGGAAATTCCTGGTTATGTAGGATTTCTTACAGAAAACAGGCCTAGAAGCTAGGAATTGATGGGGCACGACACCCTGGGAAATATCACAGAAGTTATGCAACTCCATGAGTATAAAATGGATATGTTTCATGACCAAATGCCCCCTTCTGTTCAGGAAAAGTAGCTCCATTTATTATTTAGACCTCATGTGCTAACCTGGGCCACTGCATGTCTTGCTGTGATAAGAAAGGACCCAGATCCAAGTTCAACAACCAGACCTCACTTACCTGTGCCTTGCAATTCCTTGTGTCCTTGAAATTATTAGTAAAGCTGGTACCGGGCAACCTTACTGATTCAAGTGAGTCTGATTGGACAAACCAACATTTTGTGTTATCTGAACTCATCAACCTGTGACAATCATCATAAATATTTAGCTTATATTAAATTCTCACAAAATAAATATTGTAGAAAAGGATAATCTTAAAACTAGAAACATTTTATTTTCTAATATTATATTTATAAAATTAAATTTATGTATATTTGTAATATTTATATTTTATATTATTATAAAATCTTAATATCTATAAAATTAAAGAGATATTTCAAATATTACTCTCTGGATATTTCCAATAACAGATGTGGTAAAGTTAAATGTCTCCATTGAGTAGCTCCTGCTCTTCTCTAGGAAATGCAAACATGTGACCTGATTTGTTCAGAAGTGGTGCCTAAACGACTGAGAAAATGTTCATTTATTCACACAACATATGAAGACACATTTAATATCATCTGATTTATTGTTATAAGGCTAGTTTAAGTTTTTAATTGGAACATTACCTTTTTAATAAAATAAAGATATTTTTCCTTGATTAAGAATAATAAAAACTTAAATTAAGGTAATCAGCATGATACTGCAGAACTCTGAACGGAAGAGAAGTGGTAATAAAGATGCAATAAACCAGCATCTCTTGTACGCAGGAAGCAGAAACACAGAAGAGGTAAACAGTCTCTCTGCTCCTCCTCTGGCCCCGTCTCCCTGAAGCCTAGAGCCTGATGCTCCAGAATGTTCATGCACACGTGGTACACCAAAGGCGGCCAAGGAATTCTGGGAGAAGGAGCGTCACAGGTCTAACGCCACTGAACACACTGGGGTCGGTCACTGCTGAGACAGGGCTGGGTCTGGCTGCCCTGCTGGGGTGTGGCTATGAGTGACCTCCACATCAGGCTCTGGTGCAACAAGCACCGTGCCCTGGGACGCAGCCATCCCTTCCTCCGCGTTGTCTTGGGAACTCCCAGCCAGGGCTCTCAGGGACGCCTAGCGCAGGACCTGCCAGTTACCTACTGACACTTCCAGGCCCGGTCTCAACGTCTCCGCGCAGTTTTCTGGAGTCTTCTCTTGTGATGCTTCCTTGCTCTGTTCACATTCTGCTACCATGGTGGTTCCCTGTAGGGTTTATATGGAGTGGAACCCTCTGGGCACTCAGCCCTGGCCAATGAAAACAGCAAATTGCAAAGCCAGATAGTGAAACTGGCTGCGGACACTAGAGGTAAGGCCTTGCAGAGTTGACTTCATGCTCTTGCTTCCATCCTGTTCTTAAACTTTAAAAGCAGCCAATATATTTATAGCAGCCTTAAAACAAACAAACAAAAACCACTTATGACAAAGACCAGGACGTGGAGCTCTGGTTGCTTAGTGGGCATCCATCTCTGCCATCACTCAGCTCTGTTGCCCATTATCAGTAAAAATTGACTCATGCAAACCCCACAGTCTTCAGCGCACAATCTGGAGATTTGGTCCTCAAGTCATCAGTTCTGATTAGCAAAGTTCTCCCACATGTTTTTTGATGATTTCAGAGTTTTGGGAGATGAAAAAGGACGTGGGTTTGTTGACAAGTTGGAAAATGGAGCCAAGAAGGCAAGGGAATAACGCTTGATTTTGTTTCAAAGACTTTAAATGGTCCTGTCTCTTTTCTCCCTCTCACACCCATATAATCAATTTCCAATTCCATCCCAGAACTCTGAGATCAAATCAGTGCGAGTGTACATCATTGTCTGTTCCCTTGCCTGTCTGCCTACTCGGTGTTGGCCACACTGTGTGTGGTGCTCACCATCACAACCACCCCTGATCCATGTTGGGCACCCACCATGCCTGCTGGGTGAGGAATGCTTCACAGTCTCCCTGTACTGATGCTAAAGCTTCATCTTCCCTGCTAGGTTCTGTGGATCATCAAATATATGCCCACCCCCCTGTATTCAGTGATACTTTGCAAAATGACAAAGCGATCACTTGGCCATGCCTGCATAAAATTATGCTGAAAAGCTACGTTGTGATCACGTTACACAAAGCACAAACTTGAAAGTTCATTTTAAAAAGATGAAGGCTATAAAATTAAAGAACGCTCCATTACCAACTAACCCTATGAACAGTGGGTAGATTACTGCATGAATATTTTATTACTATTTTCTGCTTATATAGTCATCCTCTCTCTGGATGACAAGGGAGTCGCTGAAGGCAGACAATAGAACTTGTGTTGAAATTCAAAGGCAATCAGGGGCATCTATTGTAGAGAAGTTTCTGCCTGAGAACCATCACAGTGGTTGTCCTAAGGGTGTTACCAGAGATTTTGAGTTCATCAGGTTTATTTTTGGGAACACATTCATGTACCCTTATTTGTAATTAACTGGGTCTGTCTGGAAATGTACTGATGTCACAGCAGGTACCTTAGTGGCCATGACCTCCAGCATTCTGCGTTTAACGAGAGCTGCGCACAGCCCCTCAAGTGATGAACTCAGTTTACGAACCCAGTGCTTTTTCCACTCCTGCCCGTCGCTCTAGCTAGTTTTAGTTTGTGGCTGCCCTGAGCTGTACATCATTAAGGCAGAATTGTGGATTTTGCTTCTTACAACATTTTCATTTTAATGCTGTAAGATTTTTGTTCATCCTGGAAGTGAATCTGAATTCATAATAAAAGTATCTGAAGATAAATTGACTGATATATTGATATATCCAACTTCCTAAAATTGTTTCATATAGTTTAATCACAATTATTTTTAAATGCATGATTTACGATCTTTGATCCTATTCATGAACAAGCCTGGGCGTTGCCACTCTACCGATGAACAGGGAATGCCGTGGCAGTGCTTCAGCACCACAGCACCCAGCCTGTGGCACGTGCCATGGCGAGAAGGCCCTCTTGGCATCCAAGACAGACGTGCGGCAGCTCAGAGAGAGGGAAGCAGCGTCACACGCTGAGCCCGCTGGTCCCTCTGCTCTTGCCGTGCCCACCCCCATCCACAGGAGACCAAGGGGAAATGGACTTAAGCACGTGCGGCTGAGAAATAATTATTGAGACAAATTATACAAGGGCACACCTGACATGTTAAATTACGTCACTTTATGTGCTGCAGCTGAATGCTTCAGATTACATTTTAGATATAAAAAAAAACCCTCTAAATATCCAAACTTCTAACTTTTTTGTTTTGAAAGCCCGATGTTATCAAATAATAATAAGTAATGAGGTCTGTCTCCTTTAAAGAAAATTTCAGAGTTCCTTACTAGCGAAGATGTAGCTGTCTCCTGAATGTTACTGAAGAAGGACATGAGTATCGAGGAGGATAATCACACTTTACACCCTGTCCCCACGTAGTCAAAGGGCAGGGATCAGCCGCCGGCCAGGAACACGGCAACCCAGAGACCCCTTATGCTCGTGGTTTCTTTTAACCTTTGCGATAAAAGTGTGAGGCAGTTTTTAGTAACTTCTCATCTCAAAAGAAGCAAATGGGTCTGAAGGAAGTTGATTTGCCCACCAAGGCTTCACTGTGGCGACATCGTCCTGACTGGATCGAGTGCCAGACGGGGCTGAGCCCAGAGGCTGAGCTTTCGGCTAAGTGCCAAGTTCACGCACCCTTGTGCATCAGCAGGTGTCTTTTCATGGGATTGCTCTGCTCACTTGGCAGGGGTCCTGAGGAACGGCTTGGTGATGCAAGCTTAATTGATTCAAAAACATTACTGCACACCTGCTATGCGCAAGGGAGTTTATAATACGAGAGTTACGGTATACGGTTCAAAACACAAATAACCTGAAGACAATGATGATGCATGCTGTAAAAAGAGAGAGGTTTAATGCCTTATGGGAGTTCCCAGAAGGCAGAAGATCAAGATGGTGAAGAAAAGGCATTAGTGGAGCATGGAGTGTGGTGTGGGAGGTGGGGAAGAGGGAATTCACGTTAGAGGAATAATCAGAGGCAAAAATGTCAGAAAAGACATTGACTTACAAAGAGGTTTGAGAACTCCAGTTCGTAGAAGGACTCCCTCATTTAAAAAAAAAAAAGAAGAAAAGATAAATGAAATAAAACAGATTTTTAAGAGAAAAAAAAAAACTGCCAAGGTTATTGATTTCATGGTTAGAGAGTAGATAAACAGCTATTTTCTTACATGATCACTACATCACCTCAATTATGAGATATCTTCACATAGGAATATTATAATGGACAAGGCTAAAATGGTTTTCATTTAAGGAGAAAGTAACTTATGGAAAAGGCTCAAGTTTTCTTTATTTTGGAGACCAGTATTAAACAGGGTGACCCTGTTATTTCTAGTTTATCTCAGAGTAAAAACTGTTATTTTCTCTGAATGTGGGCTGTGCTGCGATGATGGCAGGGCAAGGGGCCACTGATTCTCCACAGTCCTGCTTTGTGTTCAATGATCCATCTCTGCAGTAGTTAGCTATTGCTGCATAACAAACACCCCCAAATGCAATGTTTTAGAAAAAGTTATATAACTTTCTCACATGTCTGTGGTCTGCAAAACAAGGCACGTTGCCAAGTCCAAAGTAAAGGGCCAGGGAAACATATACTCTGTCCATGATGAGGCAGATGCACAGGGGGTAAAGAATTCGGGGCAATACTACAATCTACCATGGCCTTTATTTTACACATTTGACCTTACCATTTTGTGATTTTCTGAGTTAGGATGGCTAATTTTATGATTTGTTTTATTTTACCACTATTAAGTATTATAAGAGATGTTTGTCACTATACAAATACTTCATTATTGCCTGGTTAACAGAGTTAGAGCTATACACCATTAAGGCTAAGAATTAACTTCTTTTGTGGTACTTTGCCAGCCCTAGAACTGTAGTTCATTTGTAAGAATTATTTTATTAAATCTATCAATCTCCTGAGATCAGATATGAAGAAGCATCCAATTTTCTGCTACCATGTTTTCCCTCTAATATGTTTAAGTTCAAAGGTGTTATGTTTCTCTGAGATTCCAAAGTTTGCCCATGCCTACACTCCGCCAGGATGTGATATTCTTTACTACCATGCAGCTAATATTCCACAGGCAATAGAACACATGCTGCCAGCTTTCATTCCCACGTTTGAAGAGGACCCCTCATTCTTTAATTGAAAACTTGTCATAACTAAAGTGAGATTTCTGGCAGGCTCCTGGTCACACTTTCGTTCTGATAGGAAGGAGAAAAGATTCTTCATAACCTTATGTAAGTAACTTCGTGATCAGGAAAAGCAGACATTTAGTAAAAGCCTTTCCATAATATTTAAACATTGGCGCTATTTTTAATATTTTTGTAGACAAATCCAATTAATATGTGTAATTATTTTCTATTGGAATCACTACTCATAAGTGACACCTTATTAGCTTATAAATCTATATTAAGAACTTTCATAAGATGTTTTTTCTCAATTTTGAGGGATTAATTGGAACAAGATAATATTTAAAGAATGTCTCGTTTCAGTTTGTACAATTATTGCCTGTTAAATTGAGTGTTATAGATAGATTAAGAAGAAAGAAAAAGGCTTCTCATGTGTTGTTCATTAAAAACAGAACTTTAATGGCAATTCAGCCCCTTCATTCAGTCCATTTAGTCCTCTGTAATTTTTTTTTGATGATGTGTTAAACAGATGACTTTGAGGAAGTCATCTGCTTCTTGAATAAAAGAGCCCTGAAAGTCCTCACCAAATCCCCTGGTGCAGGCCAGGGGGCCACTTTGTAGAAGCAGTGTCTGCTTCCCTGGGGAAGTCTCCACCCCGGAGAGTCGCAGGAGGTGTCCTTCTTTGGGACTTTTCCAACATTTCTTCAGAAGACTCAATGTCTGACCAGTCACCTAGAGCCAAGGACGTTAGGTAAGGGTGACAGAAATTAGGAGCCAACCAGTTGACAAGATTGAATCGCTCTGGTAACTTTACGATAACAAACTATCAAAATGGAGGCAACAGGAGCCCTCTTTTAAAATACAACAGGTAATCAAATGATCTACATAGAAGTAAATCCGAGATGAGGGATCACTCAGGGTCAGCAGATAGATACATTTCCAGAATACGTTAATTTATCCCTTCAAGGGTATAGTCTTATTGCCAAGTGACAAGTTTATGTGTGCATCTAAACTGAAAAACACAATATTTGAGATACATGTGTTAATGACAGTTAAATTTATTTGTAATTAACCTAGAGAGTAGGCTTCACTTTACGATTTGTCTGTTCTCACATTGTTGGCTCAATTAACAGCAGAGTTCCAACATCTAGTGGAGCTAAAGAAAACTTTGGAGAATGGAAAGTGAACCCAATTATTCTAGCATGGCTTCCTTTATAGAGCAAGGGAGTCAATCGTTGTTGGGACTCAGTAACTAATAAGGAGGTCATTAAGATGGTTCGATGAAATAGACATCTTAAGAGTTTTATTATTCTGATATTGGAACAAAAAACAAAAGTAAACCTAAGTCATAAGTACGTAAAAGGAGAAATGATTATAATCGCAATCTACAATAAAAGCAAACACAGCAGCTGGTAACAATAACTATTAGGAATTTTAGCTTTTAAAAAATGGTCACATTTATTCAAAGATTGTTCATAAGTATCATTAAAAAACACAAATGTTAACAACATAATTTTGTGATAATAAGGAACACTGCTACCTAGGTCCAGAAGGAATGTATACTGAAAGATCAGTTTATTTTAAACAGAAAGGAAACCCAGATTTTAAGTTTTTCTTTCTTCATGCCATTCATGTAATAATTTGCAGAAAAGTTTTCATAAGCCTTTCTCTCATTTTATAATTATACTCATTATTATTGAGCCAATGTTTCAAAATTTTAGCACATTTTACTAACTCATTATTTGCAGGAAATATAAATGAAAATGTACTTCTCAGATTTCTCACACTTATTTTGCACTCTCATATATGTCTTTTATTATTTTATTTCCAATTCTGGCACTAACAGACTTTTATATTTTAAGATGAAATTATACTGTTTTCCTCTTGATAAACAAATAAAGGAACATTCAATGTCCTGTATAAATATTCCCCTACGGTTACTATCTTATAATAGGAATGCTCCACCCTCTCTCTAGACTGGTGTGGTAAAACTTTCCCTGAATATCAGGCTAGAACATCTGCCCTTTTCAACTGCCAGGGCCAACACACCCTCTCTGTACACATGGTTCCTCTCTTGGCCCAAGGAGATGTCTTAATTCCAGATCTCAGCTTCCATGGTTTTCCTCTTAAAGCCATTTTCCCTTCCATCTCTCCCTTTCATGTCCCTTTTAGTCCAGGCTGACAATGGTTTTGTTCATACAGCTCTCTCAAAAAGCTTGTTGGTTTAGCATGCAAGAGGTAGGGGTCCAGTAAGACTTTGCACAAGTCTTTCCCAGATAACGGCATTTTCAATCCTGATTTACATGCTCCAAATTTAGTTAAGTCCTCAAATGGGGTGCTATCATCTGGGGTCTTGATTTCCAGAGGCTTGGAATTTCCAGAATCAGTTTCTGGTTTCTTTGTGCTCAACAACTCAGTCCTCAGCTTATCTCTCTTGTCTAGCATTTTGCTATAAGCTGCAAGGAGAAGTAAAGCTGCATCCTCTGAGTTTGCTTTGGAAAGTTCTTCAGCTAAATGCCCAGGCTTGCCATTTTCAACTTATGCCTTCCATATGACATCAGGAGTCAATCTTGCTAAGTTCTCTGCAGTGATAAAATATGGATCGCCTTTCTAGCAGTTTCCAATAATAGTTTCATCATTTACTTCTAAGGCCTCATAAAAAATCTCTTTAGCATCCATATTTTTACAACAGTCTCTTCAAAGCACTCTAGGCCTTTTCTGTCAAACATCTCACAATTATTTCCTTCTAAGGCCTTATCAAAAATAACTTTAGGCTCCATATTACTACCTACAATCTCTTCAAAGCAATCTAGGCCTTTTCCACCAAGCATCTCATAATTCCTCCAAAAAAACAACAACAAAAAAAATACCCCTTACCCATTTATAAGCCCATTCCAGCATTTTGGTAATTGCAAAAGCATGACCCCACTCTCTGGTACCAAATTCTGTATTAGTCAGCCAAAGGGGTGACTTCCAATTAAGGAAGCCATTGGAATTCTCCTCCACGGATAGACTTGACTCATAAAACTTCCTTGTTTTACTTACTGGAGAGAGAAATGGTCATTCACTAGATCCCTTAGATCTCTTAGGTAGTCATGAAACCCCGTATCTACCAGCAACCATCTTCCCCTTCCATCATACATTCAGACCCAGACTGATGGCGATTAAACCCTCTTCAACGGCTACTCTCCAAGCCATGCAAAATCCAATCACAAATCTTTTTCCTTGTAGCTATAAATTTTTCTTCCCTTTATTCATATTTGTCTGTTTGAAGTATGTATTTCTGTATGCATATATTTTTTACAACCAATTTGCCTAGAAAAGTTTCATGGGGTTGGTGAGAAGGAGAGAGATAGTGTATCTGCTAGCTGGCCAAAGATACAAACATGATTATACCTTTAAATAGATTATTTCAACAAAGGAAAGAAAGGGAATTTTTAAAATTCTTTTTTCTCCATTTACATAGTTAGAAAGAGAATTAGAAGTCTCAGTTTTATCACTCTAGCCATGGGTCTAAAGCCAGCACAAAACCACAAATTCATCAGTTTTTACAGCTACAGAACATCTAAGACTATTCTCCATTCCAGATGGACAGAAGTTTTCTATGTAGGTGAGTTGAGATCATGCTTGCATGCAAAACGGATGAGCAATATGGAAGATTCTACCAACTGTCAGAAGAGAAGATAAATCAGTGATGTGGGGAGTGAAATAAATGATGTATCAGCTCATGGCTGAGCCTTCTATTATCCTTACTAAAATGGACTCAGTGGCAAACAGATGCTTGTCTCAAATGCCAGAAGATACCAGCATCCTCTAGACAAATTAGCAAGAAAGACAAACACATATGCATGTGCATGTGCACGTGAGTACACACACACACATAGGAGTTACCCTATCATTTTCCATTCAACAGAAACTATCAGATGACCAGACCATAAGATTCCCAGTTGCTGCTACCAGGTGAGCGTAAGTGGCTGTGTACAAATGAAACCAAGTTGACTAAGAACCAGACTTAATTGAGAAATAGAAATAGAAAGAGAACAAAGAAAAGAGAGACAAACAGCAGAAATAAAAGCTCTTGTTAGCCACGTGAGAGTACCTAGGCGCTGAAAAGAAGGTGTTTCTGTGTGCGAAGCCAGGAAGGTTTGCTTCTCACACAGGGTGCACTTTAGTGGATGTCATTAGGTGAGCCCACTTCAGCAAATCTTAGTAAACCCTCCATTTGGAAAAGGAGGGCTCAAAAAGAAAGAATTTAGAAAGAATCAATAAAATTCATTTACCTGGAAAAAGATGTAAGGAAGCCAAGAATTTGAAAGCCTTTCTCATTCAATAAGAGAACAATAACAGTTAATGGGATGGAAACACATGTGCAAAATTATCAAGGTTAACAAGTGTACAGTTAGTCATTTCATGGTGGAAAAAGAGCAATTTTCTCACCTGATTATCATAGCTACAAAGGTCAGGACACATTTCTGACATTACAATTGCCAAGAGAAGAGATAAAGCGGTTTTCATTAAGGAGAGGGCAACTTAAGGGAATGCTCATGGTTTTATTTGTTCTGAGGACTAGAATTTGGATGACCCTGCAATTTTTCCAAGGATAGTGTTTTTTGTTTTTTGGGTTTTTTTTTCAGGAGGTACTGGGGAATGAACCCAGGACCTTGTACATGGGAAACAAGCGTTCAACCACAGAGCTACATCTACTCCCCAATGAGAGTTGGGTTTTTACATTTGTTCATCTGTTTGTTTTTTGGAAGTACCAGGGATCGAACTCAGAACCTGTATATGGGAAGGAGGCATTCAACCACTTGAGCTACATCTGCTCCCCGTGTTTTTGTTTATGTTCCTTAAATGTGGGCTATGATGTGTCAACTTATTTATACATAAATCATCAGAGAGATGTGTCAGTCTTGCTTCTATAATGGGAAACTGGAAAGGCAGGACTGAGCAAAATTAGAGAGGGCCTCAAGGACAAGGCTAACAAGTTTGGGCTTCATTGTGTGAGAAAGAGGGAGTTACTATAGGTTTTGGATTAGGCTGTGTGATGGTTAGGCTAATATGTCAACTCAGCCAGGTAATTGTGCCCAGTTGTTTGGTCAAGCAAGCACTGGGTTCACTGTAATACAAGGACATGTATGGGCTTTAGTCATCAGTGAGTTCACTGCAGAGATGGCTGATTACATCTACAAAAACCAAGGAGATTTCCGTCAGCAATGAGTGACACTTTATCCAATCAGTTGAATGCCTTAAAAGGGGATGTGATTTCAGCATTCAGAGAGAATTTCCCAGTTCGTCTATGGACAGCCAACATCTCCTGTAAACTCATCAAAAACCTTCATTGGACTTTGATCGGAGCCCCTGGTTTGCAGCCTGCCTGCAGAACCTGGACTTGTGCATTCCCACGGTCACATGAGAGACTCTTATAAAATCTCATACTATTTACAGATACCTCCTGTTGATTCTGTTTCCCTAGAGAACCCTGACTAATACTGGCTGGGAGCTGTACATGTTAAAGGATCAATCAACTGGGTGGCAATAAACTATGATTCACAGGCAGACACTGCTGGATTCAACTGCAAATACTGTTTTATCAATTGAACAGAGAGTCACAGCTCTTTGGTTAGAAGCTACCAGCTGGGACAAGAATTATTTTCTCTGATGGTCAAAGCTAAATGTAACCAAATCTTAGAGTGCAGAAAACTAACTTTCAGAGCTTCATCATTCTCCTTATGCTGCACCATCCTAGCCAGAAAGACCAAATCTCATAGCTCCAAAGACACTATTTAGTCTCCCAGTTTGCTTAAAGCAGATACCCTGAAATGTGTTGGCTTAAACAATGGAATTCACTTGCTTGCAGTTAGAGTCTGGGAAAATGTCTAAATGAAGACAACATCAAGGTAGTGCCTTCTTCCCGAAGACCAGCTACCAGTGGTCCTTGGCTTCTCTGCCACATGGCAAGGCACATGGTGGGATCTGATGGTCTCTCCCTTCTCGTCTGGGTTTTGTTGATTTCAGCTTCTTGCTTATGTGACTTTCTCCTTCTTTGTCTGAATTTCATTCTCTTATTAAGGACTCCAGTAAGAGGAGGTGGGTCACACCTATTTGAGGTGGGACACATGTCAACTGAAATAGCCTCATCAGAAGCTCCTACTTACCATGGGTTCACACCCACAGGAATGGATTAGATTTAAGAACATGTTTTCTGGGAGACATACAGCTTCAATCCACCACAAACCCCATGAGAAAATTGCTGGCAGAGGCAAGGCTCTGTATTTTACTGAGAAGGTAGACCTTGTTTGCGATATTTAGAATGCTTGACAGATTGTATTCTCTCCTTAAATCTGTAATTGTTTAAATCAATCAAGTATGAATCAGAAGCTCGGTATTTACCAATTGTTTACAAACTAATTAGGCATGTGGCTAAATTTTAACCTCTTAAAACTAGTTTTTGCAGGTATCTAGATAGTTCAAAGGGAAGATTGGAAACAGTGATTCTCAAATCCATACATTAAAATATATTATTGACCCCAGTATATTTTTGTCTGGAATTTTCAAGATGTTGAGGTATTTTTCTGATGAAGTCAATTAAATAACTTGAAATCTCTCTAAATTTTGTGTTACAGAGACATTGCCTAAATCTGAGGACTCAGTTTTATTGGAAAGCAACATGTAGTCTGAACAAAGAGGAATAATGATAGTGTTGAGTTAATTCATTGTTCAATTCAATCAGTATCCAATTTAACTGAAATGATTTGGTGTTTAAATTTAGCTTTCACAATCTTGATGCATGATGTTTCCTGGGCCCAAAGACAAGGAATCCCTGTGATTATAAATGGTAGTACCATAACAACATAAACCATTGCTGTTTACTGTGTGCGTTTCCATGGAAATTCGAAGATGGATCTGCCATGTTATTTTATACAGGCTGATATAACAGCAACATTATTATTATTTTTTAAAAGATTATTTTGATAAACACATTGCAAATCCATTAGTTCATGGATAATTTCAAATCCCAAAACTTTTTGGATTCCAGAAGATGTTCTATTTCTTTCACTCCAAAACAATATTATCACACAAATTAAAAGGAAGATAGTAACAAACAAGGTTTGAGAGAGGTTGAAATGCATGTGTGAGAGGATCTTCGCCTGAGCTCAGCAGAGCCCCCTGGAGAATGCACTATTTTGAAAATCTCAGTAGAGCAGGCAGCAACAAGAGAGGAATTGTAGATGAACTTTGCAGCCCTACACATAAAATCAACTTAGAGCCCCAGTACTGCTAGACCCTTCTTCCCGACATCTTCCCACTGACGTATTTATTCCCCTCTTTTTAAAGACATCTTCAGGGCACTTAACGCTAAAGTGCTTGAGGGGAAGTTCCTGCACATTGAACACCCAGTCTGCTCATGGCATCAGTGAGGCACTGCTCCTGTTTGCTGGTGAATAAGGCCCTTTTAGCCTGAAAGCACCCTGAGGTGGAGTAAGGGAGGGGAGAGAGAAAGGGGGAGAGAGAGAGCAAGTGAAAGGACAGAATTCAAACACTGACACACTTCACCACGTGACCCTAAGGAAATCTGTCAGACCTCTGGTCCTAAATTTGTCCTGTTTCACCCTAAGACCGCTTAGAATTCTAGAATCCTGGGATTCTATAGCACATCTGTGGTCTTACAGCAGACCCTTTACAGAGTAAAGGCAGGAGTCACCAAAAATATTGTGGCTCAAGCAAAATGCCCGATAAGGACTGATGGAAGTAAGAGATGTGGAATTCTGGTCAGCTTCTGCATTAGGAGTAGAGTGTGATGGGAAAGAGTTAGAGACAAGAGTGGAAGCACCAGGTGTCTAACTGCCTAATTACAGAGAGGTCAGAAAAAAAGGGAGTGTGTTCAGAGTAAGTGGAAGATTCTGGCCATGATGCTCTGTCTTCCCAGCTCACTAAAGCCACCGCCGTTTTAATTAAAAAGAAAGGAACTGTTCTAGCCACTATATTTGCTTTAAAGACTGTACACATTCCAAAGTGTTGGTATCCATTTTACTACCCTGATAGTAATCACTATAATTTAACTGCAGAGTCACTGGCCGACTGTACCAGCACCTGTCAAAGTTGAATGCTCACAGGTATCACCACGGCACCCGTGGCAATGCAGCTCTGATTCGGGGGACCTGGGCCGTTACCGAGCATTGTAATTTCTTACAAGCTCCCAAGTGTTGTCGATGCCGCTGCCCATTTTGAGTAGCTTCTTGACGAAGGGTTCTGGAGGGTTCTGGAGCTCCCACCTAGGTCCAAATCGTGGCTTCTCCACTCACCTGCTGGTGGCCTTGGATTTGTTACTTAACTTCTCTGTGTACCAACTCTTCTCCTTTGTGCAGCGTGACTCACGCTGAGGGCTGCCTCCTGGGGTGGGTGCAAGGACTGAATACATGATACACACGAAGTGCCTTGTGCAGCTCTCTGAACCTAGAATGGGCTCCGAATGGTAGATCTTCTCCTGATCCTGTTGGCATGCTTCTGGGGCCAGTAAGGAGAGACCGGCCCTGGGAAAGCGGCTTCACTGACAAGCCCGCAGGAAGAGGGAGTCTGCAGCCACCAGCACAGCTGCCAGCCAGGAGCTCGCCTTTCCTGGGCTCACGGCAGAAACGTCTGCAGACCCCTGGCTTTCTCCCTGGGACAGAGGCGGCCCACGTGACACATGCTCAATCTCCATTCTGTTTCCAAGCTCCACATAAACTGTTTCCATTTGGCATAAAATCACATTTGGACACATTGCTCACCCCAGAAACCTGAAACCTGAAACCTGAAACCCCAGAAACCTGAAAGCTTCCCTCAGGTTTCTGACTGTCCTTTAGAATCTTCTGGAGGATATTTTCCAAATGGACGAAGATACTCGAGTCTTTTGCTATAGCTCTGAGTATTACATGGATCTCATCAGAAGGACATCTATCAATCTTCCTTATTGGAGACTAATTTCGCAGGTGACAGAGCTCATTGTTTTACAATGATTTTCATTATTACTCTCAGAGAGTGATGTCTGCTGATCTCGCTCCTAAATTCTGGGGATATGGCTATTTTTGAGGCATATATACTGACTGTCTCTAGCTACAAAAAGAGATGACATATTGAGTAGTTATTAAATTTCTGTACATTAAAATTACCATATAAAGCTTACTTAACAAATACCAATATAAATCTATTATGATGTGGTAATTTCTAGGGATTTATCTTAATCATATTTTTAAGGGAGAGTTTTCAGAGCATTAGAGATGGCTGTGGGGGCAGGGCATAGGGGGAGGGAGGAAGGGGATGGACCTTAAAAATTGTCTAATTCACCTTCCTTCTCTCCATCACAGATGAAAAGTGGGAGCTCAGATAACTTAAGCGACTTTCCCAAGGTTACCCAGCTTAGATCTCATTTTAATGTATTTTTAAATGAATATGCAAATGTTTACCTGAATGGAAATACAGCAATGAATGATTCCAGGTGAGACCGTTAACATACAAGAAATGATCTAAACAAAACCATCTAATATTATAAATTAATGGCTCTAAGTAGGGTAAAAGCAAGTCTGCTCTTTGTATCAAGATAATATTTGACAGATTTAGTTCATGCTGGCCCTATGCTGTGTGGCTCAGACGCTTGATGGGCATTTGGTGGGAAATGAGTAATAGAAGCGAAAGAGAAGGTTCTTTCCACGAAAGCTCTCAAGAAGCCACACAGATATAAGATAACCTCCAAAATTCTACCTTCTCATCAGGAAACTCATTATTTCATCAGAATGTTTTCTGACTAATCCAGAAAAAAATAGTCATGAAAATGCACATGCTTCCCAGTCATTCCAGGGCCGCTGGGCTTTTGCCTTGGGCCTCCACTGGCTGAAGGGCAGATTCCAGTTCTCAGCATGTGTTTTCTCTGAGCAAGAAAAACACCTTCACGAGTAAGATGTGACCCAAAGTTCCGGTCTGTGAAGAGGGGCGCACGCTTTCCTGATGCACCACTGTGCTTATCCAGGATTCAGTGAGCAACAAGGGGCAGCCGCTGGGCTTCCCACAGTCATCAGCACAGAGTCTCTTCATATGGATGAGACACCCACTGGGAGAATGCGGCACAATTTTTATTAGAAACTGGGGAAGAAGTCTGAGGAGAGGGAAGCATTTTAATGCTGACTAAACAAGAGCAAACACTCTCTACAATCTTCACTCAAGCCATTAGTCTAGACATTTAATACGTTTTAGGATTAGCAGGGAGAAATCAGAAGTTCTACTAATGCCTAAGGGATATTTTACAGGCCATTGCAAACGAATGCTACAGTGTTTAATATATAGATTTCGTTAATGAGGAACAATTCTAAGGACAGAGCCAAGTTAAATTTGGGTAGCATGATTAATAAACGGTAATAAAATTAATATTGCAAACTTGAGGAAGTGGGAAACGTGGGGCAGGGTCGACGGGAAAGTCAACGTAATTATAAGTAGGGTGACTTGGGGTAAATACTCTGTCGAATATTTTTAAATAGTGGAAGGAAAAGGCATGGTGGGAGTTAAAGTTTTCAGAGCAAATTGTCATTGCTTCTAATGAAGATCAGATTTGACTGAGCTCCATCCCTGCTAACCAGGAAGGAATGAGTTCCTTTCGGGTCCCGGGGAAGGACGATGTCTGCTCTCTGATTTGAGCACATGCCTTGCTTTGCCCAGGCTGAGCTGCTGTCAGTTTCTGTTGTTCCGGCACCATTGCTTTCCTGGGTGTCTCTACTCAAGGGAGGTCCAAGGAAGACCCTTACTAAGCCGGTACATGCAGCAACCGAGGCCATATTTGTAGGCGAGTCGCCTTCACGGTTCCCAGGCCCCAGGAAGCACTATGATGTCCCTTGGGTAGTGCCCAGCTGGGTGAGGACCAGCAAATTAGAAGTGTGGAGGCTCCAAGATGATAGCAGTGATGACTTCTATAATCAGATTCCCTGCTGATGTGTGTGTGTGTGTGTGTGTGTGCACAGTGCATGCTGGAGGGAGGCGAGCACAATATATTTTTTCATTTTGTCATTTTTGGTCTTTTATGGACCCAAACAGTTTGACCCACCTAAACAAAACCTTTTGTTAAGGCCAAGCCTATGAGGGATCAGCAGTGCTGGCTGAAGGTGTTGGGGACACAGGCCTTGCTCATCTGATCCCCACGGCACCTATTATCACTGAGCTTCTCTCCTGACCTCCTTGCCAGATGCTTTTGACATTGTCTGATATTTAGGTTCAGCTGCAGCTCTGGTGGAGAGCTTGGTGCAAGCTCCAACTCACCTCAGTTTGGTGGGGTCTGCCCCAAGCATGTGTTGTGTGTCTTTCTGGTCTCTGTTCCAGACCTTCTCCAAAGCTACAGGAGTCCACAGAGCGAGCAGAGTCAAGAAGCACAAGGGATTAGAGAGAAACATTTTATACTTCTCACAGTTTTTTTCAACCTCAGTGACACACCTTTGTATTTGTTTCTGCTCCTTTCCTGCCTCATCCTCACTGCTCCTCATTCCTTCTACCCGGGATCATGGTCCACATGAACTATCTGAACCCAAGTCCTTGTCTCAGGCTCCAGTTTTGAGATTGACCAAAACTAACCTGAGAGCAGACCTAAAGCCACCTCCAGAACAAGAGGTGATTTCAGAACCTGTGTGAAGTCCACCATCATAGATCCTTCTTCAGGGACATCTGGTGAGTCCTCACTGGTCTTGAGCTCTTTCCAGAAATAATTTTGCTAAAGTAGATGTTCTTCTTTGGGATTTACTCTGAAATTGAACTATCTAATAGCTTTGAAAGATTATTATCTTTTCATTGACATTCATTTGGCAAAGAGTTGAGTGCCTTCAGAAATCTGGACTCTGCTCTAAGTGATGAGAACTCAAAAATAAGGTATACATTCCTTGATCTTAAAGACAGCAGGTTTGGGAACAGACATAAAAGAATGTTATGGCAGGTCCTGACAGAGAAGTGGGGAGGCACAAATTCGGCCCTTCATTTATCTACTTGCTGTATATCCTGCATTAAGACAGCAGGTTGATGGACCTCAGGAAAATGGTTCCACGTCTTAAGAAATGCAACTTAAACTTTATTAACTAAGAGAAGAAGCAGAGAAGTTTAGTGATTAAGAGTGTGACTGCTTTAGAGATGCTAAATATGAGTCAGGACCATTTGGATATCTGGGTGGGAATGTGTTTAGGGGTTTCACATATAAGTTTCGTGTTCAGAAAAGTGGTCTTAGGGTACAGATGTGAAGTCACAAGCACACAGGTTATAGTGAGAGCTGTGAGCACAAATAGGTTCATCCAAAGAGAACTGGTGAGTGCTGAAGAAAGAGTGGAGGAGAAAAGTATGTTGAGAAAAAAGAGAGAAGATAAGAGTGTCAGTAACTGGCAACTGAATTTAATGAAGTAAAGAATTTCAAGGAGTTTTAAAATATCTCTTTGATCATGATCCTTTTTATATATAGTGGGATTTGAATTACTAAATTTTTAAAATTTGTTTTCATGGGGGAGGGGTGTCTGGAGTTTTGTTTTCCTGTAATATCCTTGGTTTGGGTATCAGAGTAATACTGGCCTCACAGAATGAGTTGCAATGTATTCCCTCCTCTATGGTTTTCTGAAAGAGTTTGCATAGAGTTGGCTTTATTTTTCCATTACATAAACTGTACTATTGAACAGTGAATCCATCTGGGCCTGGGGTATTCTTTACCAGAAGATTTTTACAATAACTTCAATTACTTTAAGAGATACAGGGATTTGCAGGTTATCAATTTCTCCTTGGGTGAGTTTTGCTAGTTTGTGTCTCTCAAAGAATTAGTCCATTTCATCTAAATTGTTGAATTTATTGGTCTAAACTTGTTTATAATATCCCTTTACTATATGTTTAATATCTGCAAAATCTGTATTGATTTCTTTCCTATCATTCTTGATATTTGTATTTTTCATGTTTTCTCTTTTTTCTCTGACCATGCTGGTTAGTGGTTTACTAATTTATCAATCTTCTCAAAGGACTAGATTTTGGTTTCCCTGCCTTTCTCCATTCATTTTCTGCTTTCTATTGTAATTGATTTTATCTGTGATCTTTATCGTTTCCTTTCTGCTGCTTACTTTGTGTTTTATTTACTCTTTTTTTACTGGTTTTTTAAGGTAGAAGCTGAGTTCACTAATTTTGGGCCTTTCTTCTTTCCTAGAATAGAGGGGTAAAGCTATACATTTATCTCTTAGCACTGCTTTGGTTGCAACCCACAAATATTGATAGGCTGTGTTTTGAATTTCATTCAGTATAAAATACTAATTCCCTTTTTGTTTGCTTCTTTAAACCATGAATAAATCAGAGTGTGTTATTTAGTTTCCAGATATTTGGGTATTTTCCAGATATTATTCTGTTATTTCTAATTTAATCTCATTTAATTAGACAACATTCATTGTATGACTTGAATCAATTTAAAGTTATTGAAACTCACTTTCTGGCCCAGAATTCAGTTTATTTTGGTAAATGTTCCTCATACATTTGAAAAGAATGCATATTTACTGTTGTCAGAATAAATTCTCTATAAATGCCACTCAAGGTGGTTGATAGGGTTCCTCATGATTTCTCTGTCTTTAGTTTTCTCTCCACTCGTTCTACCCACTATTGAGAGGGGTGCTGAAATCTATGATTACAATTGTAAACTTTTCTAATTCTCCTCTCAATTTGTCAATTTTTGCTTCATGTATTTGAAGTCTCTTTTTATTAGCATCACAAATGTCTGCAATTCTCATATTCCTGATGAACTGTCCCTCTTGGCCATTATAAAATGACCTTCTTATTCCTAGTAATATTCTTTTCTCTGAAATCTGCATTGCCTTATACTAATCGAGCTACTTTACCTTTTCATTAGTGTTGGCTAGTTAAACTTTTTCTACCTTTACTTTTTTTTTTTTTTCCACCTCATTGTTATAATTTCTTGCATTGCTAGAATCACCATATGTGAACAAGAGAATACCATCAAGTCCACTCTACTCCATAGTTCTTCCCCCAATCCAGAGGCGACTGGGATGGTGATGTCCACTCCAACTCCAAGTGAGAGAGGGCTTATATCCCATGGATATGGTGGGTGGGATGATCCTGCCTGCAGATGTAGGCCCTCTCCATTCCCTGGGATGGCCATTTCCCATCGTTGTCTCCTCACCAGGTGACTTGGATGAGTCCATTGAGCTGTAGGGTAGGAGTTGCAGCTCCACCTAGATTTCATGCACACCTGGCACATAGGTAGGCGGGAGGCTCCAGTCTCTGGAAGTATACCTAAGAAACTCCAGCATCACATTCTACCTTTACTTTTAACAATATATGTGTAATGATACATGGTGCATTGAATTATGTACCCCCCAAAACACAGGTTCTTAATCTTAGCTCCTGTTGGCATGAGCCCATTTTAAATTGGACCTTTTGAAGATGTTATTTTTGTTAGGATGTGGCCAAATGAACCAGGATGAGCCTCAATTTTGATGAATGGGGGCCCTAGAAAGAGAACCCAGAAGTTGCAGCAGACAGTAAGGGAGAGCATCTCCATGTGATGGCAGATATACAAGCCAAGGGGCCCCAGGGAATGACAACAGCCAGCACCAGAACTCATGCACTCCTAGAGAAAGCAAGTCTTGCCATTATCGTGATTTTGAACTCCTTCTAGCCTCAAAACTGTGAGCCAATAAATTCCTATTGTTTAAGCCACCCAGTGAGTAGTATTTGTCATAGCAGCCTGACAAACTAAGATGCTATATTTAAAGTGTGTTTCCTGTAGTCATATAATTGAGTCTTATTTTTATACCCAGCCTAATGATTTTTGTCTTTTACTTGGGGTGTTTAGACTATTTAAATTTAATGAGATTATCTATTTGGCTGGATTTAAATCAACTAACTCATTATTTTTCTTCTATTTATCCAATCTCTTCTTTGTTCCCTTTTGCCTGTTTCTCTTTTTGTAGAGATTAATTGAGTGTATTTTATGATTTCATTTTTCATCTTTATCAGCTAAGTAGCTGTAACTTTTTTTTGCCTATTTCTTGTTTGCTTTGTTGTTTGTTTCACATATCACAATATACAACTTTCATGTGTTGGACCCTACTCTGGCATTTCTGATTCACACAGTCTCATTGCCAATGGATGGGGTGAAAGTTCAGTTCCCCCACTGGCCATAGTGACATTCCCCAGCAAACTTGTTGCCCTTGTGTAGGGGTGTAAGCTCAGTCCCCGATGGGCTCCAGGAGGAGGAAGCAGAGGGCTGACTCAACCCCTCTTTGGGGCAGGAGATTAGCTCCCTGCTCTGATCCACTGCCATAAGATTTAGGGGAAAATCAGAATACTGACTAGTCCCGATTCATACAGCTTTTTTCAGTCATGTTGAGCTGAGCGGGAAGGGAGACTCAGCATCTTGCTGGGTCCCACTGACAACAGGGAATAGAGTAGAAAGTAGTGGTTTCTAGTTCCATCCTCTGTAGCCTGGGTAAGTCTAATAGCTGCTGGGTGGTGGTAGAAGCTCAGGTCACCACTGGGTGCCCCTGGCATTACTTACTGGGTAGCACTGGAAGCACTGCCTGCTTCCACCAAATGGGGGATGGAGAAGTAGCTCTCCACTGTCCCTGCCAACACTATCTAGTGGGGGAATCATAACTCCACCTGCTTCTTCCAGGTAGATGATGGAAGATTAGCTTCCTTCTGTTTTGGGTGATGAGGTGCAAACACAAATAGCCAGCCAGCCAAGAATTCATGAAAGGACAGCTTTATTAG
This sequence comes from Tolypeutes matacus, assembly GCA_026826555.1. NCBI lineage: Eukaryota > Metazoa > Chordata > Mammalia > Cingulata > Chlamyphoridae > Tolypeutes > Tolypeutes matacus. The sequence continues at coordinate 2,296,470 of JAKSZT010054014.1, forward strand.
ATCAAAGAGATTGCAGGAAGAGAGAGGAGAATGAAGGTAGCAGAGGGGGCCTGGGGTTTACCTAAGCTAGAGTCCTGCAAGGATCCATGGAAGGGGGTGGGAAGAGTACATGTGGGTCAGGGATTCTGCCTTTACTGTGACCCAGGGGGGATTGGAAGTTTCAAACTATAAGGTATGAAAAGCAGAAGAGGCAAAAGTCCTTTGGAGAAGCTGAGGGCGGCTTCTTACCATCCAAGCCAGGTAGAAATGCAGGCCTTGCAAAAAAAATTATGCAGCTTGAAAAGGCAAGGGCCCTTTGGGAAAGAAGTGGCATGTGCCATTCAGAGAGGATGTGGCAAGGGTCAATCCAGAGAAAAGGCAACAGGGACCATTCAGAGAAGGTGAGGGTGGCACTTATCATCCAAACTATATGGAGCGTGTGCAGTGCTAGTTGCAGCTACGCCTGGGGCAGGGATAGCTGGGGTGTTCACTCAAAAAGGGAACTTATGGCTAGGGAAAAATGATGAGACACCAAATATACTTTATTTTACGCCATTATACCTTCCCACCAACCAACGCAGCTGAGAGGAGACCCAGAGAACTGCCATTTGCTTCTGTACGGCTGGAGATGGGAGTGAAGATCAGCTCCCAGCCAGGCTTTGCTGCAACCCACTAGGGAAGACGTGGTTCAGCCATTGATGTTTGGCTAAATGAAAGTTTTTCTGTTGTTAGGTCACCCTTCTCCCACTCCTTTATCTGGGGGAACAAGCTTTTCTTGGACATTTTTTTTTTGTTGTTGTTGTTGTTTTTGTTTTTTGTTTTTTTTGCTATATCTGATGATGTTTCCAGGTTGGAGGTTTTTATGGCATCCTGTCCAGGATATATGGGAGGCAAAAAGAAGCCAATGGAACTTACCACTGCATTCGTCCTCAAGTCCCAAGACCTCTAGACAGCCACCTACCATGTTCCTATTCCTATTCTTATCTGCTGTGTTATGTCTTCCTGTTCTGGTTGATATGCTATGTTCAGGGTTTTCCTGGTAAAAGGAGGACCTGGGAGGAATGGGGCTACTCCATCATCACTGGAACTAGAAGTACAATTATCTTTTTTTTTTCAAAATTTTTTTTATATAGGGGATTCCCATGTACCCCACCCACTGCCCCTCCCACACTTTCCCACGTTAACAACATTCTTCATTAGTGTGGCACATTTGTTACAACTGAGGAACACATCTGGAAGCATTGTCCTAGCCAAGGACTATAGTTTACATTATGGCTTACACTTTACCCCACAATTTTATAGGTTTTGACAAAATGTATAATGACCTGTATCCGTCATTGCAATGTCATGCAGGACGATTCCAACGTCCCTAAAATGTCCCATGTTGCACCTCTTCTTCCCTCTCCCTCCCCTCAGAGCCTCCGGTGGCCTCTGCCTTTGTATCAGTGTTACCAGTGCTTCCATGGCTAGAATGATCATAATTCTACTTCAGTCCACAGCTGCTTTCCACCCTTATGTTTGTTCATTCCGCAGTCTTGAGGATTTGGGGATGGTGGTGCCCACCCAGTCTCCGATTGAGAGAGGGCTTAGATACAATTATCTTTTAAGGAGATTAAAAATGAGAAAAATATATTTTATATTTACCCACATATTTACTTCTGGTGGGTCTTCATTCCTTTATGGTATATCTGGTATCATTTTTCTTCTCCCTAAGGATTCTTTAAAACATTTCTTATAGTTTAGGTTGGCTGGTGATGTATTATTTTACTTTTTATATGTCTGAAAATACCTTTATTTTTACTTTGCTTTGTAAGATATTTTTCTGGGTATAGAATTCTAGGTTGACAGATTTTATTTTTTCTTTTAGTGTTTTAAAATGTTGCTATAATATCTTCTGGCTTGCATTGTTTCTGAAGTGAAATCTGATGACATCATCACTTTGATCTTTTGTGCTTAATGTGTCTTTTATCCTTGGATGCTTTTAAGATTTTCACTTAATCACTGGGTTTTAAGCAACTTAATTATGATTTGTTTTTGTGTAATTTTATTCATGTTTATGTTGGTTGGGGTTTTTCATGCTTCTCAGATCTGTTGTTTTATAATTTTATCATAATTTGAAATTTTTGGATATTATTTCTTCAAATAGTTTTCTGCCTTCCTCCTCCTCTTTCCATGAATCTAAATACAGCTATATTGGACTACTTGGCTACTTATGCTCTTACATATTTATCTTTTTAGTCTTTGTGTGTTTTATTTTTAACAGTCTCTATTTTCCTGTCTTCAAGTGTACTTGTTTTTTACTTCTATATTTTTCCTCTGAAACAATGCAGCTTTCATCTCTAGTAGTTTGATTTAGGCTTTTTTATATTTTGCCTGTCTCTACATAACACACTCAGTTTTGCCTCTACATTTTTTTGCTCATATGAAATGTAGTTTTACAAAGTGTAGTGATGCCCTTGCCTTCTAATTGGAAATCTTTGTCTTTTTATGGGTTGGTTTTGATTGATAGATTTTTCTTCTCATGGTAGGTGGTATTTTCCTGCTTCTTGACTATCTTTATTTGGTTGCTGGACATTGCGATTTTACTTCATTACCTGTTAGAAAATTTTCTTGAGCTCTGTTCAAGGATGAAGTATTTGGAAAAGTCTTGTTTGTAAGCTTCATCTGTCAGAATCTGAGCAGCCTTTATTCTATGGTTAATTGATCCCACTAACGAGGCAATGCCTTAGTAAGTTCCCGACCCAATATCCCCTGATTTACAAGTTTTTTCCTCGCTGGCTGTGGGGTCCCAAGCTATTCATGGCCCTCTGTGAGTGTGGAAGATCTTTTCCCTTTAGCTCCTTTGTGTGATTCTTTCTCTTGTTCTTCCCTTTTTCAACACAAGTGTGACTGTTTTTATCGTACTCCTGCCTCACCACTGTGTGTGGCATGTGAAGGGGACAGACTGGACAGTCTTTTGAATGTTATTGTCTCTCCACGGAGGAGCCACACTTGGGGGGCCCCTCCTGCACCAAGGCCTTATCACTGGCTCTGGACTTGGGGTCTTAAGGAGGAGGTGGGCATGTATTTCATGTCAGAGGCACATGGACTGCAGGTGTCAGCGGGCATTCCTTCCCCTGAGGGCTGGAGTCCTCTCTTCCTCTGGACTCCGGGCTGGCTGTGGGACATGGTTTGACAGCATGTGCCAGAAGTGACGATGTGCCAGTTCTGGACCCAGCCCCACAGAGGCCAGGAAACCTCCACTTCTGCTCTCTTGGACACCGGAAGAACTCTAGCTCCCCTGACTATAAGACCACCTAGAGAGAGAAAGACCCCCAGGCAATGCCCAGCTGCTCCAGTTATCCTAGCTGAGATGCAGGAGAGTTAGTGGAGCTGTCTTAGATATTCACCAATTGAAAATGAACAAAGGATGTGGATCCTTTGCATTTTCAAAAATAGATGCTTGGCCATATTTATCTATCAAGGGGCTGAATGGGGGAAAAATCAGTAAATAGGATACAAAAAGCAAGAAAATGACTGATGGGGCCATTTCCTAGAGAAGTTGAGAAGAAATGGAGAGCGATTATAGATGCAATATCAGCCTCAGAAAGGCGGGGATCCCCTTCCCCAAGCACGATGGGGTTCTGATGAGCAGCCCCACATCTGGGGAGGCGGAAATGGAGGAATCCCATTTCATCCCTGTGAAGTTAGAAATATGTTTCTGCTAAGGAAATGTATTTGGGATCAGTGTGGGGGGTAGAAAAGAGTTTGGCGTGTTTGCTGAAGTAGGTAGCGAGGCCCCCAGGGACGGCGCTGAGGCTGAGCCGTCCCAGCAGCAGTGGCCGAGGGGTCTGCAGAGGCTGCTGCTCAGCCCCGGCTTCTCCGAGCCCTTACACCTGGCAGATCCTGTCCCACTCACCGTCTTATCTAGGGCATCTGCCCAGAGGAGCGGCTTATCAGCTCTCAGTCTCTTGAACTTGTGTCGCCTTATATGGCAAAGACTCTGCAGATCTCATGAAGGACCTTGAGATGGGACACCCATCCAGGTGGGCCCTAAGGCAGGGATACATGTCCTCATGAGAGGGAGGTGGGAGGTCTCACACACAGGCAAGGAGGCCACGTGAAGATGGAGGTGGTCAGCAGAGAGGTGCAGCCACAAGCTGGGAGCTGGGAGAAGCGAGGAACAGGTTCTCCCCAGGGCCACCTTGATTTCAGCCCAGTGAATCAGATTTCAGACCTTTGACCTCCAGAACTGTGCGCAAATGAATTTCTGTTGTTCTAGGCCACCAAGTGTGTGGTCATTTATCATGCAGCCACAGGGTACTAAGCTAGAGAATAGGAAGCTGGGACACACGGACAGGTTGAGGTGCAGTAGAGGGGCTTCTCCAGACCACCTGGCTCTTGCACTACAACTGCCACCCCTCCCCACTGGCTGCATCCTCGGCCACCACCCACAGTGCCCTTGTCCCTCCCTGCTGCGGTGGACAGCCGCAGAGCCGTGGGTCGAGCACTGAGGAGTCTGTGGTCCTGCCTGTGGTTTCAGGACTCCTGCAAAGCATCCATCACCCCGGGACGGGCACCACGTGGACACTGTCCTGTGATGCTGGGTGGCACAGGAGCAGCGCAGCCACTCACTTGTCCAGAGCAAGATGGCTTTAGCACCTCTGCTGGCTCTGCCTTCTCTACTGCCTCCCACTGTTCTCCTTGGAGGTGAGACCTGCAGAGGTTCCCAATGAGGTCCTCCTTGATTTCTGCAGCCATTCTTGGCAAAACTTGGCAGAGCTGCAAGTGTTCAGGGTTAGGTTTTCATGAAACTTCACCAACTGGAAGAGCCAGCACGTGGAGCCCTTGACGGGCAAGGCCAGGGAGGCTGATGCCTGCCGCTGTCTTTCCATGATTTGTAGACTCACTGGCGCTGCCTGGAATCCCTGCCTGGACTGGGACGGAGACCCTGACCTCATGCCAGGACACGGGAAAAGGGCAGTGGGTGGGACGCTGGCCCGTGGGATGAACCTGGGGTGTTATCAGGGGCACGTGCACAGTGGGACAGGGCTTGTTAGAGTCCAGCAGGGAGAGAAGGCCCCAACGCACCATGGGAGGGTCCCCACACCAAGAAGACAAGAGGACATAAAGCACTGAGGGAAACACAGGGGCTGAGGACAATCATACTAACCTGACCCCAGCCCCCAGCCCCCAGCCCTGTCCTTGCCTCCTCTGGCATCTGGGAGGCCATGGAGGACTGGCCTTGGGGGATGGATGGTGGGAGATGGTGCTCCCCGCCTGCCATCACTAAAGACAGGTAAAGTAACATGGTAGTCCAACAGTCTGGGAGGGGATATTTATTCACATACAGTGGCAGATCAACAGCATAGAAAATGACCTCATCAGCATTTTCTGGAAATCTATGGTTAGCAGGCACACCCTCCAGCATGCAAGGGCAGTTTGGAAGGTCCATGATCTTTCACAGCAGACCAAACCAGAGCCCAAGACCCATCCCTACCTTTTTTTTTTTTTCTTTTTAAAGTTAATCTCTTCCTTCACTTTCAGTTTGTTTTGCTTTTATGTTCCTTTGCTCTCCTATCTGTCAGTGCAGATTATGCTATTGCTTATGAGTGTCTTGACTGCTTACTTTGAAGGCTGCTGCTTTCTGCCCACACGGGCATGTAAATCAAACCAAAAGGCGGTCACGAACCGCTACACGCTCCATGAGCTGAACGAGTGTCCTACCAGGAAGGACTGGCTTTTGCACCTCTCCACAGAGCACGAGCAGTGGATTTCACTGACAAAGGGAATTATTTTCTTGTTCTAGAATTAGACTCCCAGACAATATGTCCCAGAGGGATCTAGAACCAGAGACTAAAGCACATAGAGAATATTTTATTTTGTTACATTGATTATATTCTTCTCAAATTTACATAATAATTTAGGAGCATTTAAAATCCATTCAGACACAACAAGCTCTGAGATAATATTTCTGTGTTAGCAAAGTGCCTAAAGAAAATAAGGCACATTTTGAAAGACATTCCTACTTGGAATGGCCTTGATTTATCCATTTTATTCTGTCTGGAAGAAAGCTCATGATAGTGGTTCCATATTGCCTCCCAATAGGAGGATGCCCATAGGCCTAGGAGGCTCCCGGTAAAGTAGGTTGTACTGAAGGCCTCTCAGGCCCAGACAAGTTTAGGAGAGGAGTCTCTGATCAACGATTTCCATGGGTGGTAGATGGGATTGGTGAGTGACCTTTGGGCTCCATTTTTGCCATGCCCTACTTGTCTCTTCTTTTCCACCTGTTTTTGATTTGATGTATCTCCTAAGTGGCAGGTATCCCATAAACCTTTCCTAATTACCTAAATAAATATGAAATAAAACTTTTATTTTTAACCTGTCTTAAAGATAACTCTCTCTCATTTCACATGCTGATTCTTTTTCAGTCAACTCACAAAACTGAAGACTCAAAGGACTAGGAAATTATATTTTTAAGATTTATCAGTAAAACAATCATATTATGATACATAAGTTGCTATATTATTATTATTACTCTCGAACTCTATTTTTAAAAAAATCACTTGTAAAACAATCTTAAGAAGAAAGAATGCTGGATTTGGGTTTGGGAAATTAATTTTGTATTGTCTGCCATTGTCTGTGTTACTCAATAATAAATGATTCAAGTCAACCAGAAAACCATCTAGAGCAGCCATCTGCAGGGCTAACACAGCCATAAGTAAGTAGCAAAGCAAATTGAACTTCATCTTCACTCTGAAGCTCAATATAATCTTTTAACATCCTACTTGGTTTTCTTGCTATTCATCGAACTGTCATGCCTCAGTGCCTTTGCCCATGCTACCCTTGCTGGCTGGAATCTCATTTTCTCTTTTGTTTAAACCACACTCATTACTCAAGATCCAATTCAAAAGGCATCCTCTCAGAGAAACCAATTGCAGCATCCTGGGCAAAATGAGCTCATCTCCATCCATGCCCCTGAGACCTGAGTAGAGCATCACAGAATCCCAAATTGCCTGGGAGTCTACTTCATGGCTGGAATTCTGTTTCACAGACTGTAGTAATGGAGCAATTTCAAAAAGTCTCCTGTGCTTTCTTTTGGAATTAGATAGTAAACGACTATCATAGGATTCATTTATTTTACATCTGTTTATTCTCTAGAATATGCCCTTTTTTTTAAAATAATTTTTTATTTTTAAAAGAGCTTTAGATTGTATAAATGTCATATAAACAGTATATGGGGTTCCCATATGCCTCTCCTCCCACCCCCTCCCACACTTTCCCACATTAACAACATCCTTCGTTAGTGTGGTATATATGTTACAATTGATGAACACATATTGAAGCATTGCAACTAACCATGGACATTACAGTTTACACTCTGTCCCACACAATTTTGTAGGTTATGACAAAATATATAATGGCTTGTATCTGCCACTGCAATATCATGCAGGACAACTCCAATGTCCCAAAAATGTCTTCTTCCCCTCAGAACCTCTGGTGGCCACTGCCTTTATATAATTGATAAGAGTTCTTCTATTGCTAGAATAATAAGTCTATAATAGAATAATAATAAGTCTACTTTAGCCCATTGTTCATTCCCCTATCTTGAGGATTTGGGGATGGTGATGCCCATTCTGCTTCCAATTGAAAGGGGGCTTTGATCCCATGGGGCTGATGAATGGAACTATCTTGCTTGCAGTTGCAGGCACTCTCTGTTCCTTGGGATGGATGGGTGTTGTCCAACATCATCTCCTTGTTAGTTATCCTGGGTAAGTCCAATGAACTGGAGAGTAAGTGTTGCAACTCTGCTGAAATTCAGGGCTTAACTGACACAAGGATGGACCAAAGATTTAAGTCTCTGGGACATATATTTATCAAGTATAGTGCTAATTATAGGTTCAAATAACAGGAGCAGAAGAGCTAGGTATAGAGAACCTGTACATGAGTCTAATTCTGTTGCACTGGGAAGCATAAATTCCAAAGTAAGGCCCACTGACAGAGTGCCAAATTCCTGAGCTGTCTGCCCTGCTTATAGTTTCTGGACATCTCTAGAGCCCTTAGGAGCCCCACTATTTGAGACATTGTTTACTGTGGTAGTCAATGAGATCCTGCTGAGATGTGCATAAGTGTAATCTCTGGAATGACCTCCTGACTCACTTTGAAATCTCTTAATCTTAAAAACTCATTTGTATTTACCAACCCCCCCTTTTGGTCAAGGTCTTCTTCCAGATGCACTGCTAGTTGGCACTTAGTAATAATCCCTCCATCCCTGGGAGGTTCATCCCTGGGAGTGTGATGTAAGAATGGCTTGACTTGTCATAGCTAACTCTATACATGGCGGGGAGAAGGTAGTGCATTTATAGGTTGAGTTTGGCTTAGAAAGAGACCACATTTAAGCAACAAGGATGCTTTCAGGAGGTAACTCTTAGGCAATATATAATACTAGGCTAGGTTTCAATTTCACAAGAAAAGGTTCATAAGTACAATCATCAATATCAAGGGCCTGGTAAAATTTTCTGTCTTCCTTCCTAGGAACTGCCCTTGCACTCAGGGGATTCTTGTTACCCTATTAGAGAATGTAGCAGAACTTCCCAGGATGGGAATTCAGTATTCTTTCTGTTATTGTATGGATCTCCACCCACCAAGACAATGCCCCATGAACACTTGAACATATTTATATGCCTTAAAGACATGCCCCGGGTGAACCCCTTCCCGTGCATCCCCCCATCACTGACACCCTGCACCAGTGATCCTCCCCTGCCACTGTTGTGACCTTTCTATGATCCAAAACTGTTCCAAAAATGAAGGCAACAAAATAACCCAATAAAATTAATAAGAAAATGAAATACTAATTTTAAAAATAACCAATACAATAAAAAAGTTTTTTTTTTTTTATTTGGAATAATAAAAAAAATATTTTTAGATATTTCTTTTATCACTGCAAGATCTGGTGTCTTATATGTACAGTAATATTTTCTTCCATATATTCCTCCAGTGTCTTATTTTTTCCATTTTATCTTCAAGGAATCTCTAGGATACAGAAAAGTCATATAGAAAATATAGAGGATTCCCATGTACCCAATGTTCTCACCCTTTTCCCCTCTCCCCTATTAATACCATTTTACTTGTGGATGGTACATTTGTTATCCAAAATGTAAACCATTGACCATGGTTAGTAGAATATGACTTCTGAAAGGTAAGGACTGTGCCTTATTCACTTTTGTACTTTTCATTTTTTCCTCTTCCACCAAATATTCGTCCTTGTATCTAATAGGTGTTCAATAGTTGTTGACTTTTTTTTTTTTTAACTTTTCTTAAATCACATTTGTATCAGTCAGGGTTCTCCAAAGAAACTATATATATGTATATATAATTAAGTGATTTATTAGAAGAATTGGCTCACACAACTGGGGACGTGCAAGTCCAAATTCCATAGGGCAGGTTGTAGGTTGGAAACTCCATTGAAGGTATCAATGAATTCCCCAAGAGAAGCTGGCTGGCTGAAGTGGAGATGGAAATTCTCTCTTCTGACTGCAAAAATCACCACTTCTTCCCTAAAGGCCTTCACCTGTTTGGATATGAGGTGTCTCACTACTGAAGGCAATCTCCTTTGTTGATTGTAGATGCAATCAGCTGTAGATGCAATCAGCTGACTTATTATTTAAATCCACTAAGCACTTTCACAGTAACAATCAGGCTAGTGTCTGGGGCTGACCAAACACTGGACACCATCACCTGGCACAGCTGACACATGGATTTAGCCATCACAATATCCCTCACAGACTTGTTTTTAGTACAGAATATTCTGTTCTGCCAACCCATCTGTGACAGAAAGGATAATGCCCCCCATCCTGCAAAGATGTTCACACCCTAATCCCATGAACCTGGGAACATGGTACCTTACGTGGCAAGAGGGGCCCTGCAGATGGGATGAAGGTTACTGACCTTGAGATGGGGAGAGGGGCTCGGGTTAACCAGGTGGACCCAGCTTAATTATATGTGTCCTTAAAGCACAGAGCCTTCCCCAGCTGTGGTCAGAGAGAAACATGATGATGAAGGGGGTCAGAGAAGTGTGATGTAAGAATGGCTTGACTTGTCATAGCTAACTCTATACATGGCAGATGAGACCACAAGCCAAAGCATGCATGAAGGCTCTAGAAGCTGGAAAAGACAAAGAAGTGGATTGTCCACCAGAGTCTCCAGGAAGCCACTTTGATTTTAGCGCAGTGAGGCCTTTTTCACATCTGGCCTCCAGGACTGTAAGGTAATAAATATGGGCTATTTTAACTCACTGCGTTTGGTCATTTGTTGCAGAAGTGACAGGAAACTTCCGCTGTCTCAGGCTAGGCACAGGAATTTTCTCTCCTGATGGACCATGTGCTTCAGCTTTATCCAGAGCCCTCTTGATTTGCCCAGGACAAAGCATTCTCAAATATGACAGTAACGCCATCTGCCACCAGTGATCTCTTTTTATAAATCCCAGTAAAGGGCACTGGGAAGTTCTGCAAAGTTCTCCTGTGCTTTCTTTCAGCATTAAAGTATAAATGACCCCACTGTTATCCTACGATGCATTGCTCAGAGACCACAGGACTGGCTGTAAACCTTTCCCCTCCTTGGAGCTTCTTGGATTTGATGTCTTTAATTGCTCAATGCTGACTCCCACAATTTTGTTTCTTTCCTGCCTGTCATTATAGCCCACCAAATCATGATAAACAGAGTGGCAGAAAGTGGAGTGGTTTTTCTTATTTTCAGAGCCAAATCTAAGAAATGCCAACCATAGGCATGGGTTTCTTAACAATTTCACATGCAAAAAAAAATACGAATAGCACAATAGAGTAGCAGAAGAGTGTAGCTCTTCTTGAGCTGTTACCTACCAGGAATTGAAACACATTTAAAATAGAGGCTCATTCACATATACAACACTGCTATGAAGATAAATTAAAACCCTTCCCAGTCATTTCCATTCAGAATGTTCCTGTACCTTAGTTCAAGTGGTACATAAAAAAAGAGGGTCAGAACTCAGAGCTGCGGGAGGACGCAGAGTCTGGCACCTGCTGAAGCTCTCATTTAAGAGACCTGTCCACATTGCCACGGTTGTGCTCTTCCCACAGCTGCACGCCATCCATTCACTGCCTGGGGATACACCGCACTGTGCTCTTAGGGAGTCCTGTAGAGTAGCCTAAATGCACGCCTAGGGCCGTGTCAGCACAGGGCCGACGCCAGGTCCTCATGGTTCCTTCCTCAAGTTAGAATTTTCATTTCACATGATTTGTTTGAAATTTGAGGATTCTAGAATTATGATGTTCTTTCAGTATAAAATGTTTATACTTTCCACACAGTGCGTCTCTGGCAAGAATCATGGGAAATGAATTCTGAGGAATTTGGAGGCATTTTACTGTTAAGAGATAAGTACAGTTTTGTTTCAAATTTCTGACTTGAAAATATATATATTTTCACAGAGAGAGAGAGAGATGACCGCATACCTGTATATAGTTTCTGTGATGCATGCATAGCTCAGAAAATGGCATTGAATAAATTCCACATTTCTGTGTTCAGGTTCAATGAATTTCTATATTAAGCCCAGCAGATGAGATCAGGACTCTCACCAAATTAGCAAATGCACTGCTGTGGATAAATTTTATCTCTGACATGGTCTCTTGGGAGACTTCCAGGCATTTTTAATATGAAATGAGGGGCGAGATAATCTCCATGGTGAACCCAATTTGCCTTTGTGTTCCTACCAAGGCATGTAAAAATATTCATTCATGGTAGATTAAAGGTCCGATTTGTTTTATTGTGCAGAAAAGAAAATAAGACAACTAATAGGCCATATCTCAGGGTGCTGGGGCACCACGCGCTCGGCGTCCCCGCGGCCTCGCAGCCCGTCTGGGGGCTGGTTCGCTCCCCCGCAGCGTGCGCGGCCCACGGGCAGGGGGAGGCGAGCGCTGTGCCTGCAGCGCCCAGCGCCCCGGCCCTGCCAGCCTTTCCGAGGCCCGAGCTGCCGTGGCGCACCTGGGCAGCGGCGCCCGAGGCCCGGTGACTCGGGCACAGAAATTCCAGTCCCCGTGCTTGCGGGTCTCGAAGCTGCCCGGGGACGCCGGGGATTGCCGGGCCGTCCCCCCAGCCTGACCCCTGCAGCGGCCGCGGCGTCCCGATCCCCGGGAGGCAGGAAGAGCGGGTGGTCTCCGGGCCTCGCCCGGAGCGCAGGGTGGCTGTGGCCGTGGGTGTCGCGGGTTGGAAAGCGCAGCTCTGCCTTCCAGCCCCCGCTGCCAGGTCCCCGGGGCTCGCTCCTCTCCCCTAACATAGGGAGGGCGTTGTTAGCCCTACTTTTCCCACGTGGAAATACACGCAAAACAGTAAACTCCTCTGCAAAGGTAAGGTGAACTAGCGTCATAGCAGGTGTATCTCAAAACAATTACAACCAAGAAACCAAACGCCCTCTTCCTTATCGGGGAGCCAGAAGCCACGCGCCTCTGTACCTGGGACAATCGGGCGTGGAGAAACAGAGAAATGCATCCCTTTGTCCCAGTTAACCGAGCAGGTGATGGTGAAGGAGGCGGTCGATCCTCTTTCCTTCCTTTCAAGCACGCAGGGCCCAGGGCAAAGGGGGCTGCGTTCAGTCTAACTCTGGGGAAGATAAATATTTTTGATCATTTTTTTCTTTTTTGTTTTTACTGGGAGGTCCTGGGGATTGAACCCAGGTCCCTCCATATGGGAGACGGACACCTAACCATTTGAGCCACATCCGCCCCCCCAGATAAATATTTTTGCCCACGTTTTTGACATCCAGGGGTGTCACCAATTACTTTTGAAGGGATACTCGATTGTCAGCTATAAAATGGATTTCAATTCACTTTTACTGGAGGTCGGGTGGTCATTCGAAAGCATATCCGTTAGGCCAGGGCTTCTTAACCAGAGGTCCACGAGCTTGAACTGAAATTCAGAAACACATTTTTATCGTGGGGACGTGGTGGTGCGGCTGTGCTGTGGTTCTTAAATAATGCGCAGCGCAGTGTGGACTTAGTGAGGGGTCCGTGGACCAAAAACGGTTAAGAGCCCCTGCGTTAGGCACATGCAGCAGAAAGGGTGGGAGACAGGGCTTTAAACTACCAGCGGCTAAGCGTCACCTCCGGCCTCTCCTCCAGGCGCAGGGCGCAACCCAGATATCGCCCTTCCTGAGCTGCTAAAAACCCTGGGGGAGGCAGGGATCCGAGGGCTCAGCCTTGGCCTTCTGACCTGGAGACCAGACAATTAAGGCCAGTTCCCCCGGCTGCCGAGGCCAGGGCAGCGGGGAAGTCCGACTCCGGGGTTCACCAACTCGCGTCGTCTCTGTGTCAGGGCGCCCCATGAATATTCATAAGACCCAGCAGCTTCCTGTCAGAGCAAGCTGGTCCTCTCTGTGCCTTCACCATCCAGGCTTTTAAAATGAACTTTATCATTATTCGGTGTTTTTTTTTTTTTGTTTTTTTTTTAAGGTAACACTGTTTATAAAAGAACCCTAGTGCTTAAGTAGTTTCTGGATTGGAGTGAAAAATTAGAAGGCTGAATTTATGTTCACAGAGTGAAAGACATCTGCTGGCTGCAAAACAAAGGGCCATAAATATCAATGTGAGACAAGACTGCAAGGCTTCCTCGCCCACGAGGGCATTTCAGAGGCAGGGATTTAATGATCAGCAAGACTGAGCTCTACTAATTAGTCTGCCACACATGGAATATGGCGCCTTTATTGTTTCCAAACCTTTAATGTCTAATTATTTACAGAACATTTAGTCTAGGGCAGAGAGGCCATTAAAGAAACACTGACCTTCAGGTCCCTTGCAAAGTAGACTTCCCGGCAGGGGTGGGGGGACTGGAACAGACCTGAGCACATAAAATCCTGGTGGGTTTTCTTTCAAATCACCACACAGCATCAAACTTAATTATCTCCCAGGCACAGCAAAGAGGAGATGCTGGGACAGGATGGCCAGGGTTAGAGTCACGTTTCTCATAATGACAGTTTCTCGTGGCTACCTTTATTTTTGCTAACAAATACTTAGTAGAAGGCACAAAGAAAAACGTGTCCTTTAAGGTTTGGGAGCTGGTGTTTGCCAGATGCTCCTGTTTGCAGACACATTCACTTCTCCACATCCTCCAAATTATTTCCAAAATAAAACCCAGAGTGGTGAAAGGGAAGAGAAAAGAAGATAGAGGGGTACGCTGTGATAATGTGTTTATTCTTTCATACCTTTCGTCTCTACTGCCCATCCTTGCCCATCCACCCTTCCAGACCTATCCCTGATCCCTCTGAGTGGCCCTAGGATGCCCATGTGCCAGCTTTCCTCATCCTCTTCACTGCCACAGGTAGAAAAACCTGGGAAGCAGGGCGTCCACTCAAGCCAGCATTACCACAAGCTAGCACATGCCTGGCTACGTGACAAGGCAGACCAGGTGGCCACTCTGGTTTCTCCATGATGCTGTGAACACCAGGTAAAGGGGCCTGCTCCTGCTCGTAGCTCCATGCTTCACCATTCGCCTGGACTAACCAGGGCGCCCTCCTGATTGCCCGAGTGGCCCTGTGAGGGCTGTGGACTGGTACACACTGCGGACGAGCTGAGCTTCCTTTCAGTCCCAGATGAGCGAATTCCGTCCGAATGGCAGATACGTATTCATGCTCTCTGAGTCTTTGTTACCTAATCTCTAAAAATGTTGGATCAAAAATAAAATAACATGTGCCAGGGCCTAACAAAACGACCAGCACAGAGGAACTGCCAACCCCGTGGGGGGTAGGGTCCCTCCCTCCTCCTTCCCTCTCTCCTGCCCTCCTTCCTTCCTTCCTTCTGAGCATGGGCGGGACGTGACAGAGCTCAAACAGCTGACTTGGTTACCTCAACGGTTGGGAGAAAGGTGGAGTTCAGATCCTGACACTGAGTTACAGTTCCAGAGACCTTTTATGGCACACCAACTTGGGCCCGGGTGGTGATTCCATTGGTCAGAAACATTAAATACGAGATTAGGACTCTGGCCGTTTCTAATTGAATTGATTCATGAAGTTCGTTGTTACTATTATTTTTTCTTAAACAATGAGATGATTTTCTTACCTCATGGTGCTGAAAATGTTGCTGTCTTAGTTCTTTGTGGTTGCTATTGTCAGACTTATCTGTCTCTTTCGGGTAATAGTTCTGTAAAATGCAAGCTTCTGGCATCTCCTGCTCTACGCAGCAGGGACTGGTACGTTTGTTTTCCTTGTAAAGAGCTGGAAGGTAAATAGGATCATCTTCAGGGGCCATAGGGTCTCTGTTACGACTACTTAACTCTGCAGCTGTAGGCAAAAGGAGCTGCAGACAATTGAACAAATGGTGCAGCCAGGTTTGGCCTGAGGGCCTGGTTTGTTCCACCCTTGAAAGGAGCTGTAGAGCACAAGGTTGAAAAAAGGCCAGGCTTTGTCCACTCCTGATTCAGGAGATAACGAGGATGCTATGCCAGGCCCTGGACAAAGGGGATGCCATCACCTCGGGTAGGGATGCCCCCCTCTCTGGGGAGGGTATGGGAAGGACAGCAGGGCTGGGCCGAGGGCTCCATCACACTGGCTTCCAGGGCCATTGCCCATCGTTTTCTTGAAGCCCAGGCCGGAAGCTGAATGTCGACGCAGGTGCACAGCCTCCCTCTGTGAGGATGGCGGCTGATAAGGAAATCATCCACAGGTGCCCCCAAGGAGGACAAGCATCCAGTACGTAGTAGCTAGGGGCAGGCTTATTTTTCAGGAAGAGTCACAGCAAGTGTCCCTCAGATAAGGAAGTGAGCAAACATTCTGAGGCACATCCAGGAGAGACAGAAGAGGGAGACACTCAGATAAGGGTGTGGGAGCCTTTTCCTAGGAAAGACCAAGAGGGAGGAGTGAGGCGTGTGAGGGTGCAAACCATCAGAGGTCTGCACCCCACAAGCCAGGACCAGCCCACGCGCTCCAGGGAAAACTTACAGGAACAGGGCAATTGAGGAAAATTGGGGGGAGATGCAGAATTTTGAGATCCTTACTGTGGAACATCTAGCGCTTGCTGATAATTCAATTTTGATTAGATATTCTTTATGGGAGAGCCTGATGAGTATTCCTGCAGGTTGGGTGATTTTCCTGGGGTCTGGTTGGAGGTTTGAGATTCCAAGCATGATGCCCATGCTTTTTGCATCATAAATTCAACAAATTCTCATTGGATATCTCCCAGTGTTAGACAAAATTCTATGTACTAGATCTATTGACACAAGTATTATATACATGTCAAGATTCAGAAATAAATAAAAGCTATAGAAACATGTTCCTGCCAGATAGGTCAGTCTGGGAAATTGCAACTTGAGGGTAAATGCTTTGAACAAAGCTGGCACCTATGGAGACAGGCCTGGTGCATTGCTGTAAAACAAATTACCCCACAACTTAGAGGCTTAAACACGTCTTACCTCACGGTGTCTGTGAGTCAGATATGGGAGCAGCTCAGCCTGACTTAGGGTCTTCCATGCGGTTGAAGTGAAGCTATGGTGGGGGCTGCAGGATTCAACCGAGGCTGAAGAACATGCTTCCACACTCCCTCCCGTGACCACTGGCAGTCCTCAGCTCCTGCTGGCTGTTGGTCAGGGACTTTAACTCCTCGTACACAGGACCTCTTCCAAGGGATGCCCACAACATGGCATCTGTCTTCTCCCAAAGCAAGTGATTGGAAAGAAAGGGAGAGAGAGGGAGAGGAAGCTTCAAGACAGAAGCCTGAGTCTTTTTACAAGCTACCCTCAAAAGTGACATACCAGGACTTCTGCCATATGCTGTTGGCCACACAGAGCAGCCCTGGGACAATGGGGGGGGGGCACTTTGCAGGTTGCAGGCTTGGGGGACCACACCTGGGTTATCTGAGTTTACCATGCTCAGGCAGTTTCTAGCCCCAGCTGCTAGAGGCAGCCAGGTACTTAGAAGACACTGAGACGAGGTAGACCAGAGCTGGGAACAAGGACAACCCTACCAACTAAGGGTCATCCCACAGCCACAGCCACGGCCGAAAGCAGCCAGTTGTCTCTCTGCTCCCCAGGAGAGGCACTGTTAAGCCTTCCAAACCAGCAATAAATATACAATAACAGTAACCTCTCTTCTTGGAGTTTGCAAAAACACATGTGTGTGGAGAGTATGTGTAGCAGGGGAGGGGGGTCAATAAGAAAAAGAGAAACAGCAGATAACCTGATCTGAAACTCTAAGAAATCAATTCACATAGAGAAGTACTAATAGTCGGCTGTAAACAATGTAGGCAACCTAGCATAACACATAAAAAAAAAAATAATGTAAATCCTGCTTTTGAAAGGTTCACCCAAACCACCAAAGCTCATGCCTGTGTGTCAGAGAAACTCACTGGCTTTTTGATAATGAATGCCGGCAAAAATCACACCCCTTAAAACTCACAGATGGCTCCCGGGGTCCAGATCCGAAGAGGGTCTTTCGAAACAGGTACGAGCCGTGCTCACAGCCGTTTATTAGTTATCTCCTGCTGAACAAAACAGTCGCTTTGCACAGCCCGGCCCTTTCATTTCCTCCTTTTTTTTCTATAAGGAGATGAAATGGAGAGATATGCACTTTATCAGGGAAAAACTGAGAATTGCTTCTTCTGTGGGCTACATCTCCCAACTTTCTGTTCAGCATGAGGTGGCCACACCCACCGGCCTCTGTGCCCTCGCTAACGTTTATCCAGGATGGCACTCACAGCGATGCACAAACACCGGGAAAAACCCGCCTCTGAAATTAGGGGAGAGTTCAGAAAAATCTCAACAAATAGCAGAACCATGTGTTAGGGTTGAATGGTGTCCTCCCCACCTCCCAAAAGAAATTTTGAATTCCTAAGCCCCAGTAGCTCGGAGTATGACCTTATTTTGGAATGAGGCCATTGCAGTTGGATTTGGTTAAAATGAGCTACACTGGAGTAGGGTGGCCTGTTCCTCCAATATGACCAGGGACCTTGTAAGAAGGGAAGAGGAGACACAAACAGATACATTTAGAAGACATCAGTGGTGACAGACTTAGCGACTGAGCTATGCCACGAGCCAAGGGGCACCAGAGATTGCTGGCCACGTCCAGGTGCCAGGAGAGAAGACACAGAGCCCAGTCTGCTCTAAAGTCTTCAGAGGGAACACGGCCCTGATGCCAATACGAGTTCAGATTTCCATCCTCCACAACTGTGAGGTGATAGATGTGTTATTTTAAGCCACTCAGGTCATAGGGCTTTGTTACAGCAGCCCTAGGAAACTAAGGACTATTTTTACCAGATCTTTCTATGTAAAAGGCCATCTGTTTGGGTGTGGAGCAAGGATTTTGAGTATTGTAAAACAAAATCCAAGATGGTTGCTGTCTTTAGGCGGATTATCTACTCCCCACAGCATACAATTCAAAGTTCCCAAAAGTTCTCCATGTTAAAAATCCTTTTATCTCAGTAATATCAGTTCAACTTAAAGCAATATCTACTTCCATGCCTGTTTTGGGCAGAAGCAGCCATACTCAGGTGAAACTGTAATGCATTAAGTTTTTAACTTAATGCCAGGCATTTAAATCTGCCATCAGGTGCACCAGCACCAGGCTCCCGGTAGATAGACAGGGCAGCACAAGACATGCCTTGCTATCGATCCCTAACAGAATCTCTGGACAACTAGCAGAAGAGCCATCTTCCTCGAAACTCAGGAAAACAGTTAAAGGGTTGCAGTAGCTGGGCAAGTGCCTAATCAAGAAAACATAGCTGTAAAAACGGTGGGAGGAGCTTGTGGCACACTTGCTGGCCCCTCTGCCACTCCCCCGGGTGTGGTGTTGAGCCACCCTGTGCTCCCATCTTGGGTCCCTGGCCCTGTTAAGAAGGGGGCAGAGTAAACCCTCTGCACATACTGGAGTGCCTGTATGACAGTGCCAATCTCTGGGTTGTAGTCTGAAAGACTGAACCAGGAATTCATCTCAATCACTCTCCTAGAACTTCCCTGCAGGCAAAGGTAGCTTTTAGACAGCTAAAGCACTATAAGAAACAATTAAGCCTAAGCAGGTTTAGGCAAAGGATTACCAGCTTTAGGAAATAGAACATACAAGAGGGTGGGATGGGGTCTCTTTCATGAGGAATAGAGGCGACATTGGAATTCCTGTAGAGGGGGGATTTCCTAAGGTCATGAGCAAGCATAGCACAGGAGAAGAAAGCAGTCTCAGAAAAGATGGAGAGGATACTACACATCACTTTTGTCTCCAGCTGATCTTGATGGCGAGCTAAACTCTGAAGGAGAGTACTAGCCAATGCAGAACTAATTGTAAAATACTGTGAAGGTTGTTTCCTGCATTGATTTGTTATTTTTTCCATATCCTGGCGCACAAGAAAATCTCATATCACTAGCAGTATACAAAGTTAAGTGACAGACAACCCAGGGAATAGATCCCAGAGTTAACTCATTAAAATATTAAAATACATAGTGTTCGACAAAGGATTACAAGACAAACAAACAGGAAATGATAGCCCATCCAAAGGAACAAGATAAAAAATCAGAAACCATCAACAAAAAATATCAGACTTTGGACATTCCCGGCGAAGACTTAACAAAAATGATCTTCAATATGCTCAAGGAGATAAAAGAAAACACAGAGAAAAAGAGTAAAGAAAAAAAGTAACGAATGAACAATATAAGAATCTCGATAATGATGCAGAAATTTTAATAATGACCTATACAGAAATTCTGGATTTCTGAATACTGAAATGAAAAATTCCCTAGAGGGTTTCAACAGCACACACCTATATCCATAGAGGCATTATTCACTATTTCCCCAAAGATGGGAGCAATCCAAGTGTACATCAACAGATGAATGGATAAGGAAAATGTGGTATATACATACAATGGTCTATTACTCAGCTGTAAGAAGGAATGAAGTACTGACACACGCAACAACATGGATGAATCTTGAAGACTTAATGTTGAGTGAAGTAAGCCAGTCATAAAAGGACAAATATTACATGGCCTCACTGATATAACCTAGGTTATTGAGCAGACTCACAAAAAGCTATAATCTAGAAGACAGGTTATCAGGAGACAGAAAGGGAGTAGAGTGTGGTGAGCTGATGTTCAACACGGGCCAAACCCATGACAAGGTGGAAGGAGTGGTTTGGAAGTGAATGGGGGTCATGGTGGTGCAGGGATGTGAGTGGGGTCAACAGTTCAACAGTGCTGGAATCTGAGGGCAAGCGTGGTGGGGTGGGGTGGGATGGCCTATCCACAGAACTCAGGGGAGGATTGGAGGAAGGAACGTGAACTCTGGGGATTTGTAGGTGTGTGGTTGAGACTACAATGGTGGGAATGTTCTTTTGGTAAATATGGCAAATATGGTGGGGAGGGTCACTGGTGCAAGGCGTCAGTGGTGGAGGAAAGGGTGACCTGGGGCAGGCTTCTACAGAACATGAAAGTGTTCATCTTGTCGTAGGGTATTATCTCAGTGAGTGGAGACACACAATAAACAAGAAAATATTAAACTCCCATCCTGGGGAGTCCTGCTACCTTCTCAAATAGAAGGGCAAAAATCTTTCAAATATATAGGCACTGCCTAATAAGGAAAACAGACAAGTATGTCAAATCCTCAATATTAATGCATGTTTCTATGAATCTTATTCTTCAAAACCTTAGTGGTTGCCATAGGTTCTGAGGGTAATGGGAGGAGAGAATGTGAGGAACATAGGGCATTTGGGGGGGGGATTAGAATTGTTCTGCATGATCTTGCATTTGTGGATAAAGGCCATTATACATTTTGTCAGAATCTATGAAAGTGTACGGTGCAAAGTGTAAACCATAATGTAAACCATTGACCATGGTTCATAGCAGTGAGACGATATTTGCTCATCAATTGTAACAAATGTACTATACTCATGTAGGATGTTATTGGTAGGGGGCATGAGGGGAAGAGGGTGGGGTATTTGAGAATCCCCTGTATTTTCTATGTAACTTTTCTGTAACCTAAAGCTTCTTGGAATATAAGGTGAATATAATACAGTTGGGGAACATACAGAAGAAATTGTGAATATACATAAAAGATAACAGATGTTACAGATGAATGCTACAATGGAAAAAACATTTAATTTTTATTTATTTTTATATTTTATATTATATTGTATTATATTATATTATTTTATTCTATTTGGCTTTGTTTTGGGGGAAGTTTTGATTTTCAGAAGGGTTGCAACTGTGGTAGGAGAGGATTACTGGTATGGGGTGTCAGTGGTGGGGGTATGTGTGGGGAGGGGTGCACCTGAGACATAGCTTTAAGGAATATGAAGATGTTCATGTGGTCACAGGGTGTAGTCTCAGTGGGTGGAGACCACACAATAACTGATGGATTATTGAATTATCATGCTGGGGAGACCTGCTACATTCTCTAATAATGTTGCAAGAATCTCTAGAGTACATGGACAGTGCCTAGCAAAGGAGGACAGACCAATATGCCGGGTCCTTGATATTGATGTGTGTACATATGAATCTTGTTCTTGTGAGGTTGAAGCTTAGCCTAGTAATTATTGCCTGAGAGTTACCTCCTGAAAGCCTCCTTGTTACTCGAATGTGGTCTCTCTCTAAGCTAAACAACATATAAACAAACTACCTTCCCCCTGGAATGGGACTTGACTCCCAGAGATGAATCTTCCTGGCACGAAGTGATTATTACTAAGCAAGCACCAACTAGCAAAGCATTTGGAAAAGACTAAGACCCAATGGGGAAAATAGTAAATACAAATGAGTTTTTATGACTTTTCAAAGTGAGTCTGGAGGTCATTCCAGAGGTTATGCTTATGCACATCTCAGGAGGATTTCACTGACTGCCACAGTAAACAGTGCTTCAAGCAGGGGTGCTCCTGGGGGTGCTAGAGATATCTAGATACTACATGCAGGGCAGACAAACCCAGGAAGTTGGCACCCCATCAGTGGGCCTTAGCTTGGAATATATGATAACCTGTATCCTTAACACAGCAGAGTTAGACTGATTTATAGTTGTCCTACACATGGTTCTTTTGCCCCCTTTCATTTAAACCTATAATTAGCACTATACCCATTAAACATATGTCCCTGAGACCGGGGTCTTCCAGCTGTTCACGTGCTGGTTGAGCCCTGACTCTCAGCAGAGTTGCAGCCAACACCTCCTCTCTGGTTCATTGGATTCACCCAGGGCAACTAACAAAATGATGATGATGGACAATACCTATCCAAAAAATCAGTCAGTGTCCACAACTGTAAGCAAGATAGTTCCATTCATCAGCCCCATGGGATTAAAGCCCCCTCTCAATTGGAAGCGGAGTGGGCATCACCATCCCAAAACCCTCAAGATTGAGGAATGAACAAACATAAAGGGGGAATGCAACTATATACCAAAGTGGACTTATTATTCTAGTAATGGAAGAACTTACCGCATTGATATAAAGGCAGTGGTCACTAGAGCTTCCGAGGTGCAGAGAGAGAAGAATAGTAGTAACATGGGGCATATGGGGGACATTGGAATATTCTGCATGATATTGTGATGATGAATACAGGCTATTATTCATTTTGTCAAAACATAAAATTGTGCATTGTAAAGTGTAAACCATAACGTAAACTATAGACCATGCTTAGCAGCAATGCTTCAGTATGTGTTCATCAATTTTAACAAATGTACCACACTCACGAATGAGGTTACTAATGGGGGAAAGTGTGGGACAGGGAGGGCTTGGGTTATATGGGAATCCCCTATATTTTCAAAGTTTAACATTTATGTAATCTAAAACTTCTTTAAAAATAAAAAATAAAAAACAGCAGATGGGAGCCAGAAGAACAACCAATCAGTATGAACACAAAGGCAATACAATTGAAATTATTCAGGCTGAGGAACAGAAAGAAATACCAGTATACACATTATGGGAGTCCCAGAAGAAGAAGGAGAGAACAGGGCAGAAGGAATATTTAAAGTTTCCCGAATTTAACAAAAGACATGTATATACATATTCAAGAATCCCAATGAACCCCAAACAAGATAAAGTCAAAGAGACACATACAGTAGTAAAACTGTCAAATGCCAAGGACAAGAAGAGGCGTCTGCAAGCTGCAAGAGAAAAGCAATGTAATGTACAAGGAAGTCCAAATAAAATTAGGTACCAATTTCTCATCAGAAACTTTGGAGGCAAGAAGGCAGTTGGATGATATAATCAAAGTGCTAAAATAAAACAATTGCCAACCAAGAATTTTATATCTGTCAAGACCTTCTTTCAAAAATGAGGACAAGATTAAGATATTCCCAGATAAATAAAAACTGAGGGAGTTTATCACCACTAAACCTGCCATACAAGCAGTTCTAAAGGGAGTTCTTCAGACTTAAAAGAAAGGACACTAGACTGTGGATCAAAGCGGTATAAAGAAATAAAGACCTATATGGTAAAGATTACCATATAAGTAATGATAAATGTCAGTACTATTGTATTGCATTTTTTAATATGTAATGCTACTTTTTACTTCTTAGAGTTTCTAAAATAGAAATGTACAAAAAGTTATTATTAATCTATGTTTTAGATATACTTCGTATAATGATATAAAAAGTAACAAGTACAACAAAAAGGTGGGGTGATGGAACAGTTTAGGAACAGAGTATGTGTATGCTCTTGACGATAAATTGGTATCAAATCAAATGTGATTACTATAGATTTAGGGTTTTAAATTCAAGTCCCATGAAAACTACAAAGAAAATATCTGAAAAATGTATACAGGAGGATATGACAAGGGACTGAAAATGGTACAACAGAAAAACATCAAATCAATATAAAAGTAGTTATTAACAGAAATTCAGGGACACAAAAATATGACTTATGATGGCCAAACTGTAAAATGTCAGAAGAAAGTTCTTGCCTTATTAGTAGTTATATTAAATGCAAATAGATTAAATCCTCCACTCAAAGGACAAATATTAGCAGAATGCAAAACTATACGCCATTTGCAAGAGACTCACCTTAAATTCAAAGATGCAAGTAAGTTGAAAGTGAAAGGAAGGGAAAAAATGTGTCATGCAAATTGTAACCATAAGAGAACTGGTGTGTCTAAACTACTATCAGATAAAATAGACTTTATGTCAAAAACTTTTACAAGGGAAAACAAAGGTCACTATATACTGATAAATTCAACAAGAAAAGAAACAACCATAAATCTTTACATATCTAATGCCAGAGCCATGTATATGAAGCAAATATTGACGGATTTGAAGGGAGAAATAAATGCTTCTACCTTAATAGTAGGAATTTTCAATAAACCACTTTCAATAATGTGTAGACCATCTAGACAGATGATCAATAAGTTAATAGGATTCTTGAATGATTTCATAAGCCAAGGAGACCTAACATATAGAACATTTCACCCAACAGCAGCAGAATACACACCTTCTGTAGTGCACATGGATCATTCTCCAGGATAGACCATAAGTTAGATCCAAAAACAAGCCTCAATAAATAGAAAAAGTTTGAAATTATATAATCTGTCTTATACCTGACTACAACAGAATGAAACTAAAAATCAATAGCAGAGGTAGAGATGGAAAATTTACAAATATGTAGAAATTAAACAACCAATAGGTTAAAGAAGAAATAACAAAGGAAATTAGGAAAAATCTTAAGGTGAGTGAAAAGGAAAACACAACATACCAAAACTTATGGACACAGTAAAAGTGGTGCTGAGTGGAAAATTTATAGCTCTAAATGCTTATCTTAAAAAAGAAGAAATCTCTCACATCAGAGACCTAACTTCCAACTGGAGAATCTAGAAAAAGAAGAGCAAACTATACCAAAGTGAGCAGAAGGAAGGAAATAACGATGATTAGAGTGGGGATAAATTAAATATAGAATAAAAAACAATAGAGAGAATCAACAAAGCCAAAAGTTGGTTCTTTGAAAAGATTAAAAAACTGACATACCTTTAGCTAAACTGACATAAAAATAGAGAAGATGCAAATAACCAAAATCAGAAATGAAGCGGGGGGGGGGGGATTACAACCCCAAAGAAATAAAAAGGATTATAAGACAATACTATGAACAATGCACACCAACAATAACCTAGATGAAATGTACAAATTCCTAGAAATACAGCAACTACTTACATTGACTCAAGAAGAAATAGAAGATATCAACAGACTAATAACAGATAAAGAAATGAATCAGTAAACAAAAACCTCCCAACAGAGAAAAGCCCAGGACAGATGGCTTTACTGGTAAATTTTACAAAACATCCCAGGAAAAATTAACACCAACCCTGCTCAAACTCTTCCAAAAAATTGAAGAGAAGGGAATATTTCCTAACTCATTCTATGAGGCCAACATCACCCTAATACCAAAGTCAGCTAAGGACACCACAAGAAAAAATTACACAGATATCCCTTATGAATATAGATGCAAATTTCTTCAACAAAAAACTAGCAAACCAAATCCAACAGCACATTAAAAGAAGTATACACCATGAGCAAGTGGGATTTATACCAGGTATGAAAAGATGTCATTAATGCAATACATCACATTAATAAAATGAAGGAGGAAAAACCAACCACGTTATCATTTCAATTGGTGTAGAAAAAACATTTGACAAAATTGAGTACTACTTCTTGATGAAAATATTTAGAAAACTAGAAATAGAAGAAAATTCCTTAAAATAGTAAAGAGCATATATGAAAACCCCACAGCTAATATGGAGAAAGTCTGAAAGCATAGCTCTAAGATCAAGGACAAGACAAGTATGCCCTCTGTCACCACTGTTATTCAACATTGTCCCTGGAGTTCTAGTTACAGCAATTAGGCAAGAATAAGAAGTAAAAGACATCCAAATTGGAAAGAAGGAAGTAAAACTTTCCCTCTTCACAGATGACATGATCCTATGTACAGAAAATCCTGAAAACTCCAAACTACTGAGCTAATAAACTAATTCAGAAAGATGGAAGGGTGTAAGATAAACATGCAAAAGTTAGTAATGTTTCTATATACTAGTAATGAACAGTTTGAAGAAGAAAACAAGGAAACATTCAATTTACAATAGCAACTAAAAGAATCAAATATCTAGGTATAAATTTAATCATGGATGTAAAGAACTTACACATAGAAAAATACAAAACATTACTGAAATAAATCAAAGAAGACCTACATAAATGTAAGAGCATTCTGTGTTCACAGACTTGAAGACTAATTACTGTTAAGATGTCAGTTCTACTCAAAGTAGTTTATAGACTCAATGCAATCCCAATCAAAATTTCAACAGCTGCCTTTGCAGAAATGGTAAAGCCAACCATCAAATTTATATGGAAGGGTGAGGAGCCCCAAAGAGCCAAAACCATCTTGATAAATAAGAACGAAGTTGGAGAACTCATACTTTCTGAGTTTAAAACTTATTACAAAGTTGCAGTAATCAAACGGCTGATACTGATACAAAGACAAGCTACATAGAACAGATGAATGGAATTGAGAGTTCAGAAATAAACCCTCACACTTTGATTTTTGTCAAAGGTATAAAGTCTACTCAATTAATAAAGAATGGTCTCTTCAACAAATGATACTGAAAAACTTGATCATCATTTGCAAAAGAGTGAAAGTGTACTCGTATCTCACACTATATACAAAAATTCACTCAAAATGGATAAAAAACCTAAATATAAGAAGCATAACTATAAACCTCCTAGAAGAAACATTAGGAAGCATCTTCAGGATATTGTATTAGGCATTGATTTCTTAGACTTTACACCCAAAGCATAAGCAACAAAAGCAAAAACAGATTCATGGGACCTCATCAAAATTAAAAACTTCGTACATCTAAGGACTTTATCATGAAAGTAAAAGACAATGTACCAATCAAGAGAAAATATTTGGAAACCACATATCTAATAAGGGTTTAATATCCAGAATATATAAATAAATCCTATAATTCAACAACAAAAAGACAAACAACCCAATTAACAAATGGACAAAAGACTTGAATAGACACTTCTTCAAAGAAGATATACAAAAGGATAATAAGCATATGAAAAGATGCTCAACATCATTAGCACCAGGGAATAGTGAATCAAAATCACAATTTTCATCCCCACTATACCATTTCATACCCACTAAAATGGCTACTATTCATAAAAGCAAACTAACAAGTATTGGAGAGAACACAGAAAAATACAACACTCATTTTTTGTTTGTGGGAATGTAAAATGCTGCAGCCACTGATTAATTATAGAAGTACCATAAGACCCAGAAATCCCACTTCTAGGTATAAATCCAAAGGAATTGAAAGCAGGGCTTGAAAAGCTATTTGCACACTGACGTTCATAGTGGTATTAGTCACAATTGCCAAAAGATGGAATCCGCAGCCCAAGTGCTGATCAACCAACGAATGGATAAGCAAAATGTGGTGTATACATACAACAAAATATTATTAAGCTGTATAAAGGAATGAAATTCCGATACATGCAACATGAATGAACCTTGAAGACATCATACTGCATGAAATGTCAGACACAAAAGGTTGGATATTGTAAGATCTCACAGATATGAAATAAGTAGAATAAATAAATTCTCTAGAGCCAGAAAATAGAAGAGGTTTCCGGGGTCCGGGGTGGTGGTAGGGAATGGGGAGTTAATGCTTAATTCATTCAGAGTTTCTGTTTGGGGTGACGGAGAAGTTTTGGTGATGGTAGCATAACATAGTGAACACAATGAACTCCATGAAAAATATATTTGAATGTGGTTAAAAGGGGAAATTTTAGGTTGTATACATGTGTCATGCAAATTGTAACCATAAGAGAATCCAGGATAAAATTTTTTTAAAACCAAACTAGCTCAGGACTTGGGGGTTGTCCTGAGTGATGGTGTGGCGATAGATGTAGGCCATTTTCCATCCGCATGTACCATACAGAACTGAGTGGGAGAGAGTGGGGTCTACCATGTGAACTGTGGTCCATGCTGAGTGGCACAGCCCCAGGATGTGTATATCCATTGCAGGTGATGGGCCACCCTAATGAAGGATGTTTATGTGGGATGTTATGGGAGGTGTGGGAGGAGGGGAACATGGGAATCCCTGTAATTTTTGTGTGGCATTTATGTAATCTAAGCATCTTTTAAAATATATGTGAAAAAAAAAATAACATTTATGTAAGCAAATGCACATATACGCATATATATCTATATATCATTTTACAAATATTGGTTTGTATTGTGAAAATTTTGATTTTTACCCACAATAAAAAATAAAAATAAAAATAAAAACCAAACAACCATAGGACTGTATAACATAGTGAAGCCTAATGTAAACTGAAGATAATATTTAACAATATAATCATAATAATATTATTTCATCAGTTATAGCAAAGGTTAATATTAGAGAAAACTGTGTGTGTAAGGAAGGGTATATAGAAATTGTATTTTTTGCATGATTTGCCCTTAATCTATAACTTCCTTAATAAAAAACAAATAAATCAGCCATCAGTTTTATGTCCTTGGAAGCAAGGCATGAAAACTATATTGAATTTTAGTGGGGAGATAAAAAGGGTAAAGCTTTGGGGTTATCCAGGAGAAAGCAGGCATGGGTGGAAAATAAAGAGCTTTGGGAATCTAGGAATATGATGGGGATGCAGTGATAGATATAAAGGAGCCCTCATCAAAAGATAAGACACTGAAATTTAAATTACTATTCTCTATCTGGATCTGGACTTCTTTAAAAATAACACGAGCTCAATTTGCCCTGTATCATAGTAAGGGATGGTTCTCAAACTTGGTGCATCTTCTGATTACCTGGAGGTTCTTTTACAAGTGGCAAGACCATACACTTAGAGATAATGACATAATAGGACTGGGAAAGGCCAAAGCATATGAATTTTTAACAGGTGTGTGTTAGTCAGCCAAAGGGGTGCTGATGCAAAATACCAGAAGTCTGTTGGCTTTTATAAAGGGTATTTATTTGGGGTAGGAGCTTACGGTTACCAGGCCATAAACATAAGTTACTTCCCTCACCAAAGTCTGTCGCCACGTGGTGGGGCAAGATGGCTGCCGAAGTCCGTCAAGAGTTGAGGCTTCCTGGGTTCCTCCCTTCCTGGGGTTCGTTTCTCTCTGGGCTCAGCTGCTGTGCTCTCTCCACAAGGCCAGCTGTAGACTAACAGGCAAATGACTCTGTCTCTCTCCCCCTTCTGCTGTGTCTAATCGAGCCTTCTCTCTGCTCCTCTCTGTGTTTACTTCAGGGCTCCAGCATTACAACTCAACATCAAAACTCCAACTAACTCCTCTGCTCTGCCATGTAGTTTTATCTGTGAGTCCCCATCCCCTACTGATGTGGCCAAATCAAAGCCCTAATCATAATTTAATCATGCCCAGGTATAGACTAGTGTACAAACATAATCCAATATCTATTTTTGGAATTCATAAACAAACTGCTACAAGGTGTCCTGGGTATTAGAAGCATGTGATCCAAGGATCATATCTAGTCAAATATGATTTAGAAAGAAAATGTGAATGGCTCTGATGGAAAGTTATGGTCAAAGTTCTGTCAGGAAGCGTGATACAGTCATGTACTAAATTACTGAATTTGGAAAAATTCCAAAGAATCCTCACTATTTTGAAGCAGGGCCAGTAAGTGTTATTCTTAAAAAATTTTCTCAAGGAGTGTTTCTGCACAATCAAACTCGTGCCAAATTCAGCACTCGTCTCTACTGCATGCATTATTTTAGCCATTGGAACTTGGTCTCTTTGGGCACACATATGATGAATAAAATGATCATAAACACAAGCTCTATATCTTCTTAATTAGATACATTCTTACTGCTTCATGTTTTATAAAAATCTTTTAAATGCGAAATTTTAAAATGGTGTTTTGACTCTGGATACATTTGCATACCATATCATTAACTTTAAATTATGAAAGGGAAGAAAATCCTAAAGAATAATTGAGGAAGAATCCTGTTGCCAGTTAGTGAATTCAAAATAAAATTTTTCTCCTTTTCAACAAAATAAAAATTACTATGGATACTAAGAAAGTGATAAACAGCCTTGCTGGCATCTGGACCATGATGTTCCCAAGTGGACATCAACAATATCAGAGAATATGCATACTATCTAGACAGGGCCAAGCCAAGACCATGTAGAGAACAAGACAGAGACGACAAACACCTTTTTCCAACTATGAAAATGGCTTTACAACCCCTTGTAACATGAGTCACGTCTGCTCTTACCAGTGAGAAATCTAGCCTCCCACCTCTTAGCTCACTTTTGACATCCCAATCCATAACGTGACCCCACTTTCTTAAACTCCCCTCAGAAACACCCAGCACAAGCCCCAATCCTATAAGAAGCCCTACCCAACTCCTTCTGCCTCAGATGTTCAGCAAGCTCAGGAAACCTAACTTTTCCAGTACAAGTATATCCATGGTGGATTTGGTCAATGGACTATAAAGGGGAGGTTCACTGAGAGTTGGCCAATACCCTAACTGCCATAGACCAGAACCTTCTACTCAGTAACCGTGGCACATTTCAGACCCTTTCCTCTTGTTCAAGGACACCTGGCTCCCAAGGAAGAGTGTTAGCCTAAATATGAGTTCCAAATATTTTACTGAACCCATCCTTGTTGGGTTTATTTTGAGTTCCCGAGACTTTTGAATTCTGGCCATATTGTATCAGCCTTGTTAAGCGTGGCGTCTAGTCTTGGAACACAGGCTCCTCCTGTGTTCTGATTGCCCAGTGTCTGTGCATTGTTGGTCTATGAAAGGGAGTCTGGAAGGAAATTGGCGGCACGAGCCCAGTGATTCTTTCACCTGAGCCGGGCCTGAGGTAAGATGCATTCAGAAGGTTTCACCAAACCAGAATCTTTTGAATTTATTTTGCCTTGTTTTGTCTTTTTGCAAAACTTTATAAGGACTTTTCTGCATCTTTTTTCTATGTCCTGAGGAGAGCTTTGTTTAGTTCTCTGCTTGAAGCTCAAACTCTTAGTTGGTGATGACTATTTATTGGACAAATTCTAGAGACATGTGGTTGCAGACACACTCCTACTGAATGTACTTTCACAGTGTCCTCTACACCTCTCTCTAGGCCAGGTACTGACTTCCTTCATGAGCTTGTGTTATTTCATTGACACATGCACAATCTCTCTAAATGGCATTATTTCACAAAATACAATTTGGAATCTTGGTGGCCACACCTTTGAGAAACACTTGGCATTGTTTGAGAGAAAGCTTAGGACAAAATGGAAATAAAAACTAAAATATTATACGAACTGGATTCTTTAATTGTCACGAGAAACCTTCCAAATGCAATTTGAACTCTAGCATTGCTTCTGAAAACTCTTTAGCTAAAACCAGAAGAAAGGTGCAAAACTTAAAGTGTCCTCACCTGCTCCACTGCTTTCTATCTGTGTACCTGCTCTCCTTCAGCATCTCCTTCTCCAGAAGCATGTCATACTATCCCAGTGCTTATGAAATTGCAACTCCAGATGAAAGAGACCCCAATAAATCCTGGTCTGTGGACTGTGTGCCATGGCTGTATACATTTCCAGACATTGCTGGTGACTTCCCAAACCTCAGGAATCCATGGAAATAGAGACTGAGGAATTTCAACTTGTCTTGGGCACTTAGCCTTCTCTGGCCTTTACCCACGAGACCATCATGTGGTGTGATCAGAAAATTCAAAAGCTTGGCTGAAAATGACTAGCTGGTGTGACCCTAAAAGATTAGTGAACAAGCAGATAAAGAAGGGAACTACCATATTGGTGAAGACAAGTGACCCTAACTATCATGATGAGCTAGAGCTCCTGCTCGATCAGCCAGCAGGGAGAAGGGTACTGGGATACAGGACGGCATGAGTTGCTTCTTGATGCCTCTGTGCCCTAGGATGACAGTGAATGGACAACTACAGCAACCAAACCTAACAAAGGAAATGGAATGAAGGATTCCAACCCCTCATAAAACGGTGTTTCTCAAATACGAGGGAGCAGAATGGGTGATGAAGGGAGAAGATGAATATTGGTTATAGCAGCAGAAACTGTAGCATGCCCCATGAAGGCCCTTCTTTCAAATCTTTTAACAGTTGTGACCAGCCACCACCTTGAGGATGAAGACAGTGGGTTTAATGTGGGCATAAGGAGAGCTGAGGGGTACTGAGGTGGACTGCTGCTTTTGGTGCCCTCGCCATAGAGCCATGTCCCTCCCCGTGTGCAGCTAATGGACAGGCCAACCTCAAGTGTTTCCCTCAGGTTTTTTGTTTTGCATTTGTTTGCTTGTTTTTGGGGAAGCCACTGTAACTTCCTCAGCTTGAGGGCAGGGGAGCCTGGAAGTGTTGGGGAGGAGATTCCTCCAGAAAAGCCCCCACCAATGTGGAATGAGAGTGTGGGAACAAATGCCACAGCCTGCCATCCCAGAGGGACACGCCTGGGGCAGGGCTGCCGGCTCTTTGGGGGGTCCCCAGCAGTGTGACCAGCTCGATACTGTGCCTGTGCTCAGTTCTCTTCCTTCCCTGTGTCACTCTTCCCACCCTCTCCAGCTTTATACGGTCACCTCCCAAATAAAGCACCTGAACCCAAACTCTAATCTCAGGTTCTATTTTAGGGTGAACCCAAAAGATGAAGAAAATCAAATTCCCACCTGGACATATGGGTAGGAAAAAATTGACCAACTACTGTATATATAAAGGGAAAATAAGCCAACATTTCATTTCAGCTCATGGGTTTGCTACCTATCTAGAATTTAGGGCTTTTGCTTTTTATTGGGCTAGAATCCACCAGGCCATCACACTTTTAAGAAGCCAAAAACATCTTTTTTCTTTATCGAAGTTGGGCAGGCGAGGTAACAGAAAAGAAATATGCATAGAAAGCTAACAAATGACATCCATTTGTACTTATTACAAACCAAATGGAAATAGAAGTTTATGATAGTGGTATGTTCCCAGTTCATTAAGAGTAGGCTTTACTGCTGTTTCTGAATTCGTTATTCAGACACAACCTTGAGATTTACTTAAATCATAAATTTGTTAAAACCTACAGAGTCTACAGGGTATTTTTCGTCAGGCTGTAATTGCTCACCAGTTGATATTTCACGTCTAATTAGCTTGGTTTCTTTCTGAGGCTGAAAAAAACCTCTGAGCAGACACACATTGGAAAACTTATTTATTATGTGCATCTACATTTTGAAATGAAAAGGTCATATAATAAAATGGTTGGTATTAATAAGCTCTGCATAATTTCATATTTTATCATCTCTCAAAATATCCCAGGAGTGAACGCCAGGAAATTCTTCACGTGTGTGATTTTGCTCTATGTTTTAAATCATGATTGTCTTCATTTCAATGACTTATTTGATATATTCATAACATGGGAACTTTTTTTGAGAAAACTGGGAATTTTAAGTAAACATGTTTTATTTCCGCCTGTTCATTTGTTTTATATTAAATCACTGTAACAAAACAAAGTTTGATCCTTTTTTCTTTTGCTCCACATCTCTCCTGGGTTGTGATTCCCCTGGAGACAGACGCCCTTACTTCACTCCGCACGCCCCGAAGCAGGATGTGTGAGATGTGGTGGGTTGGTGAGTCTCTATGTTGCATGCGGATCTGTTCAAGGGCTGTTTATGGAGAGCACGTGGTGGTCTTTGGCAACGTGGAGATGAACAAGCGCAGACCACGTTTCTGCTGAGCGTGTAAACAAATCTCCCTGCCTCTGTGCCTCTTAGGCACCCTCTCACTTTACAGCGGCAAGTCGTGTTTGAAAGTGATATCCTTACCCCATCTTGAATTTTTTGCCTCATTTTGGACCCTCACCCCTAGGTTAGGAATTAAGAGGAGATTCAGGATAAAATATACTTGGAATCAGGTAAAAGATATACGTTTCAGTAGCCACAGCTTTCTAGAAGGGTCAAAGACATCTGCCTTCTTTTCATTTAAAAAAGGGGGGAAAAAAAAGGGGGTTGATTTTAAACTTTCAGAGATCATGTGACAGTGGACATGTCAGAAGACCTTTCTTCCTATGATCGGATTTATCTATGCATATAAAACCATAAAACCCGCATTGGAAACTAAAAACACTTTTTACACAAAATAAAAACAGAACAAAGGAAACAAAAGAACAGGTGGCCGTACATCGCTGTTGTCTTCTTCACGCGGTTGCCAGTGTGCGCTTTCTCAGCCCCAAATGGACCAAGGTGTTCTCCCCCGTTGGAGGCTGAATGCCTAAAGCCACTTTCACGGCCCAACCCAAAGTCACAGCAGCATTGCCAGTGGTCCCCGGCTCTCTCTGGCCGCCTCCCCTGCCACGTCCCGCCTCCCCCCGTATGCAGATCTGCCCCACCCACTGTTCTCCAGGCATCTGTGCCTTGCTGCCCAGACATGGACCATGGGGTCCAGTTGCCTGGGTTCCAAAGCCAGCTCTCTCCCTTATCACAACACTCCTTAAGCCCCTGGAGCCTCTGTGACAGTTTCCTTCATGTCCTGTTAACACGCACACACGTACTTGAGCTTCAGTATATGGTATTATTTTGCATGGTTTAAATCTATTGGAATCTATTTTTACATATTCTTGGGAATTTGCTTTTTTTAAATAGCATATGCTTTTGGGATTAATCCACCTTGTTTCAGGAAGATCCAGATCATTTATTTCATTGGTGATATAGCCTATTTAATATCAATCCACAGTTATCCAGTTTTTTCTTGATATACATTTGGATTTCCTCCAAATTGCCACTGGCACAGACAAAACTACGATGTTCATTGTTATGTATATTTTCTCATGTACATGACTGAGAGCTTTTGCATCGCATAAATTCAAATGTAGAATGTCATGTTGTATAGTAAGTTTAGCCTCAACTGTATTAGGTAGAGCCACGTTATTCTCCAGAGTAGCTGTGCCATTTTAGACTCTGAGCAGCAGTGCAAAATCCCACATCCCACACTCTACGGTACTTGGCATATTCAAACTTTTACTTTTTACTGAATTCTTAGATCAGAGTGGCTTGAGTGAGCAATTCCCTGATTATGAGTGAGCATGTACCTATTTAAGTGTTCACTGGCTATTTGGGTTTCCTCTTTGTGACTGTTCATATGTTCTGCCCATTTCTGTTGCCTATTTTTATGTATTGATTTTTAATAGTTCACTATATACCCTAGATACTAATGCTTTTTATGTGTGTTGCAAATATTTCCCAATCTATAACTTGTCTATTCATTTTGTTTATGGTGTCCCTTGTTAAGCAGATATTTTGTATTTTAGGATAGTTGAATTTATCAATCTTTTCATTCATGGGTTGTGTTTTTTCTCTTCTTTCTGTCCTTTCCTTTTCTTACACCATCTTTTCATACAATACTCCAAGGCCATTAATATTCTCCTACAGTCCCTCTCAAAGTTTTAAAGTTTTGCCTATATTATAGAACTTAAACGCCTATCTGGAATTCATTGTTGGAGATAGTGCGGGGATTCGATTTTGTTCTGTTTTTTCCTATAGACAGCCACTTATCCAAGCACTGTGCCACGCTAGATTGAGTATCACCTCTGTTGCCCATCCATCAATGTGCTCTGCTCAGTTTCCCCCCATCTCCTGGCTTCACAGGTCAACATATGTAGTCCTGTGGCAGGCGACCCCTAAGAGTTCCACCTCTGGATCCTCGTGCTCCCCTTGAGTGTTGGCTGGCCTGCAGACATGTCTACTAAAGAATATGGCAGTGTGGGGAAGATGTCAGCTCTGTGCTTAGGTTACAGAAGATGGTGACTGCTCCTTGGGAGCAGACTCTCACTGTCACCCCTTGTGTGCACACCTTATTGCACAGACTAAGACTGCTGAATAGCATCAGTGAAAGCAGGCACGATGGCCCTGCTCCTAATCTTAGGAGGAATACCTTCTACTGTTCACCACTTAAGTACAGAGTTGACTAGAAATGGTGAGTTGAGGCATCCTTGTCTTGTTCCTGACCTTAGGGGGGAAGCATTCAGCCTTTCTCCATGAGGTATGAAGGTAGATGTCCTTTATCAGGTTGAAGAGGTTCTCCTCTATTGCAAGTTTGCTGACTCTTATAATATATGTGTTGTATTTTACCATGTGCTTTTTCTTAATTATATCAATTAATATAATCATGCTGATTTCCTCTTTAGACTGTTTTATATGATGAATTGCATTGTTTGATTTTCAAATATTGAACTACCCTGGCATTCCTGGAGTAAACTCCACTTAGTGTTTGTGTATTATTCTTTTTACATATCACCATATTTAATTTGGGGGAGTTTTGTGTCTGTTTTCATGAGGGGTACTGTTTTGTAGTTTTGTTTTCTTTTTTTTTTAAGATATATAGATTACATAAATGTTACATAAAAAATATTGGTGATTCCCATATGCCCCGCTCCCCATACCGCCCACATTTACCCACATTAAAAACTTCTTTCATTAATGTGGTACATTCATTGCAATTGGTGAAAAGATCACCAATTTTGCAGCATTGCCACTAAGGATGGATTATAGTTTACATTGTAGTTTACACTCTCTCCCACCCAATTCTGTAGGTTATGACAAGATATATAATGGCCTGTATGTGTCATTGCAATGTCATTCAGGACTATTCCCAAGTCCTGAAAATACCCCCATATTATACCTGTTTTCTGCCTCCCTGACCTCAGAACTTCCAGGGGCCCCTGCCTCCACATCAATTATATAATTTCTTCCATTGCTAGAATCACAATAAGTCTATAGTAGAATACCAATAAGTCCACTCTAGTCCATAGTTCATTCCCCAATCCTGAGGATTCTAATTGAGAGGGGGCTTCAGTCCCAATGTATGGGACTCTCTTGCTTGCAGTTGTAGACTCTCTTGGTTCCTTGGTATGATGGTTGTCCATCATTACCTCCGAGTTAGTTGTCCTGGGTGAGTCCAACGAACTGGA
Organism: Tolypeutes matacus; assembly: GCA_026826555.1. Lineage (NCBI taxonomy): Eukaryota > Metazoa > Chordata > Mammalia > Cingulata > Chlamyphoridae > Tolypeutes > Tolypeutes matacus. The sequence goes on from JAKSZT010054014.1 coordinate 2,333,298, forward strand.
GAGTAAGTGTTACAACTCTGTTGAGGCTCAGGGCCCAGCTGGCACATGGGCAGCCCAAAGATTCAAATCTCTTGGACGTACACCTGCCAAATCCAGCACCAAAACTATAGGTTCAAATAGAAGGTACAGAAAAGCTATTCTGCAGTGTCTGTTTGGTTTTGGTATCAGGGTAATGCTAGCCTTACAAAAGAAGTTGAAAGTGTTGCCTCTCTTATTTTCAGGAAGAGATTGTATAGATATGATATTTCTTCTTTAAATGGTAAAGTCTGTCATTGGACACACATGGGCATAGAGATAAATTCTTGGAAAAATTTTAACAACTAAATAGATTTATTTAATTTTATAAGAACATGCTATTTCATCATGGGTGAGTTTTGATAGTTTGTAATTTTTAAGGAATTAGTGCATTGCATCTACATTTTCAAATGTAAGTATGTTGTTGAGTTGTTATTATTTCCCTTATTATCTTTTTGATGTCTGCAGGGTCTGTAGTGATATCCCCTTTATCGTTCTTAGTATTGGTAATTTGCCTCTTCTCTTACTTTGCCTTTGTTAGTCTTATTCAGTGCTTATCAATTTTGTTGATTTTTTTCAAAGAACTAGATGTTGAAACCACTTTATATAGACTGAATGGGCCCTCACCAAAAATTTGGTTAGCATGTTGAGACCAATGATGCCACAAATGTACAAAGAGTGTATAAAGTGATTAATATTTATTTATTTTTTAAAACAATTTATTGAAGTATATCATTCATACATGAACATACATAAACAATAAGTGTTCAGCAAACCTTGTGAACTTACAAAACAAACATGCATAACATCATACAGAGCTCCCACACACCACCCCACCACAAATACTTTGCATTGTTGTGAAACATCTGTTAACTAATTATGAAAGAGCATCATCAAACTATTACTACTAACTATAGTCCGTACTTACTCCCCTATACTTTTTTTTAAAGGATTTATTTATTTATTTACTTTTATCTATTTTTACCCTGCCCCCTGTTTTTGCTGTTTTTGTGTCCATTCGCTGGGCAACTCTCTGTGTCCATTTCCTACCCTCTCTCCTCATCCTTCTCCTCCTGTCTTCACTGGGATTTGATCCTCAGAAACTCCAGTGTGGGAGAGGGGCGTCCTACTGCCTGTGCCACCTTAGTTCCTGTTTTTTTCAGTATGTCTCATGTTGGCTCTCCCTTGTGTCACTCTCCTGTTATGTCATTATCTTGCTGTGTGGCACGCAGGGCCTGGCAGCGCACCTGTGGACAGGGCCTGGTGGCTCACCCAGCCGCGGGGCCTGGCGACACACCTGCGCACAGAGCCTGGTGGCCCATGCATCTTCTATAGTTTTCTTTTTTAAAATTTTTACCAGGAGGTCCCAGGGGTCGAACCCAGGTCCCTCCATATAGGAGACGGATGCCCAACCACCCAAGCCACATCCGTCCCTCTGCTATATCTCTTAAGGTTGACCAAAGATACCCAAAGTTACCGTCCTTTCCCATACAGGATGGTCATATGATAAATCAGGCTTAGTTTATCACCAGCATTCTAAAAACCAGACCTAGGGAGAAAAACTAGGTCTGGGGACACATGCATGGTTTCTTATATAGTGAATGTTTAGCCTATCCTGATAAGATTAATATTTAAATAATGAGGCTTTCTCAGGGGAGCAGAGCAGACTTCCCAAGCTGGTCCAAAAATCCATGAGAGAGCAGGGAAAGGAGAGTGGTTTGCGGTTTCTATGGTGGTTAGGGGGTGGGACTGTGGTGAGGCTTCTCACACATGGTTCCAGATTTTTTTAACTGGAATTCCTGCTGGTGCCAAAGGAGGGAGAACCCAGGATTTCCTATCAGCTTACCCAGAGGCAGAGCAGAAAGGGAATGAGGAGGTGTGGGGCTTAGAAGCTGTCAGCAGTCACACATACAAAATAGAGTCAGACTCTAGTCACTAGATTTGGGTTGATTGATTTTCTCTACTCGTATTTATTAGTTTCTGTTCTTTATTATTTCCTTCCATCTGCCCTGAGTTTATTTTGTGCTACTTATTCTAGTCTATTCAGAAAGAAGCTTAGATCATTTATTTCACATTTTTCTTCTTTTCTAATATAAGCATTTGATTCTATACATTTTCCTCTAGGCACTGCTTTAGCTGCATCTCACTAATTTTTATATGTTGTTTTTTTCATTTCCTTTCAGTTCAACATGTTTACCAATTTCTCTTGAGACTTATTCTTTGATCCATTAATTATGTATGTTAATATCCAAGTGATTCATTTCCTCTTATCTTTCTCTAATTAATTTCTAATTTAATTCAATTATAATCAGAGAATAAACTTTGCATTATTTCAAATATTTTATATTCTTTAAGCTTGTGAATGAACCAGGATATGGTCTATCTTGGTTAATGATGTTGACTATCTCTTTGTATAATTGCTTTTCATGGTTGTTCAAGGGATTGATACATGGAAACATATTTAACTTTCCACTATCTAATTGCAATCTATATTTAATGCTTCAAATGAAATATCAAAACCTTCCCAAGATGTATATTCCACCAACATAAATTCAAAACCCCATCAGATAATATTATAATTTTTGCTTTCAACTATCAGACAAAATTTTGAAGAACTTGTGAGAAGAAGACAGTCCATTATGTTTACTCATATATTTACTATTTCTGTTGTTTTTCCTTCATTTCTTGTGTTTCAACTTTCCTTCTGTTATCATTTCTCTTCTCTTTGGTGAATGTCCTTTAGAAATCTCTTTGGGGGAGTTTTGCTGGCAGTGAATTATTTTCATTTTAGTTATTTGAAAATATCTTTATTTGACCTTCATTCTTGAAAGATATTTTCACTGGATATGGATAAACAGTTCTTTTCTTTCATCACTTTACAACACAGTGCTACTTCCTCCTCCTTTCCATGGTTTCTAGTGAGAAATCTGCAATGATTTGATTTGTTGTTGCCCTATAATTAAAGTATCATATTTCTCCAGCTGATTTCAAGATTTTTAAATTATCTTTAGTATTCAACAGTTTGATTAGATATATTTGACTTTATACTGTTTGGGTTTGCTGAAATTCTGGAATCTATATGATTAGATATTTGCCTAAATTTGGGAGATTTTCAGTTATTTCTTTGAATAATTTTTACAAAACCTTTCCCTCTCTCCTTCTGGAATTCTGATGATTCAATTATTAGAAGTTTTCACATGGTCCTACAGAACTCTGAGATGGTGTTCATTGTTTTTTCATTCTTTTTTTTTACAGTTCTTCAGATTAGGTAATTTCAATTGAACTCTCTTCAAACTGGTAGACTTTTTCCTCTGTCATTTCTGTTATGTTATGAAGCCCATTCAGCAATTTTTTTGTTATATTTTTACAATGTATATTTATTTCTCTTTTAGATCTTCTATTTCTTTGCAAAGACATTCTATCTTTCATTTGTTTGGGTATGTTTGCCATCACTTCATAGGGCATATTTTATAATAGCTGCTTTAAAGTCTTTAACAATAATTCCAACATCTATGACATATTGGCATTTCTGTCTGTTGAATATTTGTGCAATTGTAAGTTGAAATTTTTCTGGTTCTTCACGTGCTGCATAATTTTGAATTATATCTTGGACACACTGAATATTATATGAAACTTTGGGTATTATATAAAGCCTATGGGGAATATTGATACTTTCTGTTTTAGTAGGCAATCTACCTAGTTTTGTTCAGGCTACAAATTATCTCCAGTCTTTTGGCAGCTGTGATTGAACGACCATTCCATTTTCAGAGGTTTGGCAGTTATTATTATCTAAAGCTGCATATGCCCTACCCAGTCTGGGGTGTAGGAGGTAGTCTGCCCATGAGTTTAGTTCTTAAATTCCTTGGTGTACTATTTTAGATAAGATCCATGTACGTACATTTTGAGAGTGAGATGAGTAACTTGTAAACAACTTAGTGGGGTTGCTTTTCCAAGTTCCTCTCTCCAAAATCTCCTCAGAAAGTTTTGTTTCCCTAGAGCTCCCGTTTGTGATCCTCTAGTCAGAAATCTAGGACTTTATTTATCCCACCCTGCTAAGTATTTCCCATTACTATGCCCACATTCAGGGCCAAATGATGAGCTGACATAGAGGAGGAAATAACATTGTCCATCCCACCCTTTCAGGATCCAACTTTCTCCAAGTGGTAAGAAAGGTTCCCCTCTCTCAGCATCTGTGGTACTCGTGGACCCCCACTGCCTGCCTTTGTTGTCTCTGCTAGGAGATAACCTTCACTACATCTCGAACCTGAACCAGAGGTTTTCTCTTGGAGTTTTCTTTGTCCATGCTGATGCCTACTTGTTGGTTTTAGGCTGCCTTGAGTCCACTCTAGGAGATATCAGGAGACAAATGGTAAGCTCCCCACCAGATTGATCATGCTCTAATCTATGGGTTACTATTTACTTTTGATTCTTAAATAGCTGATTCTTGTGTTCTTTCCAGACTTTATCACTGCATTCATTGGAGGCAGCCCATCTTATCTGAAACTAGAACCCTGCCTCCTGATTTATTACTCTGATTTCACATCTTGCAAATCAAATAACTCCTGTCCTGTATATGGTTATGGACTTTCCAAGCTTTTCATATATTCTATTTAATTTGTTCTTCATATGATATTCATTATTCTAACAGTTTTAAAGAACAGAAAATTCAGATAAAGAGTCTAGATTTACATAACTGATAGATGATAGAAGGGAATCAAATCTGTTCTTCAAATTTCAAGTCTACCAATTTTGGTGCCAAATCCTACTCCATAAATTCTTTCTGAGCAATGTAATCAGCTGGGACACATATTCTTATGGGGCCAAGATTTTCCTTCTGGAACTATGAAGAAAAGCTTTGCATGAAACAATTTTCTTCTACTAGACTTGAATTAGGGTTATGTTTATTATCACTAGAAGTTGGACTAGCTGATGTCCATAAAAGGTGATTATTTTGGAAAAAAAAGATGCACATACACTCCTAAAAATCTCTCCTATCAATATATCCATCAAGATAAAAATGCAGCCACTGCCATACTATCCATACTGTTAGGTTTCTATTCTTTGATAACCAGTATGGCTTTTTCTCAGGGAAGTTTATAATAAGGTATCAAGATCTCAGATAGGGTTTATCAAATTGTATTTCTCTAGTTAAAAAATGCTTTTTTATTTCCTTGGAGTGTATGAATAAGAAAAGATATGAGAAGATCTTATTTTTTTGCTTCTGTAGAAAAAATATTACAGAGAATGAACAACTAATGGTAATTTTAAAACTCCTGAGACAGAGTACTGAAATTAATGAATAAGTAATTTCTAATTTTTGTACATATATATGAAGCTTCATAAGCATCTTCTTTTCATATTGAGCAATAAGAACTTTGCTATTTTCTATTTAAAATAGAAAGTAGAAATTCGAGTTGTTTAAAAGTCTCAAAATGAAAGCCCTCTCACCAGAATTCCCCTGATGAGTCTTGCTAGAGGCATCTTATGTCTCTGAATTTTAATAATCCCTTTTCCAAATTGTTTTCTTTTTTATCACCCACATTGTATATGAAAATTTGTTTTCTAGCTCTCATCTTACCTCCATGAAATCAGAATACTAAATGTGGTATTTCCACATTCTTCTCTAAACCTCAGGTTTAGAGAAGAATGCCCCTGAAAACTTCCCACAGCCTTTGGAAACACTCTCATGAGATTTCCTGCCTTCTTTGGAACCTTCCATAGCTAGTCATCACATTTTCCTTTTTCAAAGGATGAACTGAAAAACAATGCATTAGATTAGGATAGAAATTATATTGGTGTGCGATTGCATAATAGAATGTCAGATTTCATACCAGAGGAAAGAAAGCTCTAGAGAGATTCAGGAGAAGCTTTGTTTTATATAAACCTTATGTTCCTAAAAAAATAAGAAACAAGAAAGTGTGCCATACCGCTTTCCCTTCATCTGTTTTCAGGAAGCGTCATTTGTCACAGTGGTGTCCAATGAAGTATAGTTTGCCTCTTTCAGGGCGGGAAGCAGTTGGCTGCTTCCCGCCTGAGCTGTGTCGCCATGGTAGACGTATCTTCTTGTGCCAAATCTGCACTTCTCTTCCCAAATGACATGTGATAAGAGCAAGCTCGAGGAGTTATGGTACAGAGCTATCCGTGTAAATATATTTCTTGATTTTTATGTTCTCCATTTTAAGTCCCTTATTTATGCTCACCAAAGATATAGTTGACATGAAGAAGTGAAGTGGACATGATAATGGGGTAACTGACCATCAGCAGACGTGAACGCTTCCCATTGCATCTAGTCCTTAGTTGAAGAAAATCCAACATAAAAGCATCTGAGTGCCAAACTAGACCATCCCCAAAGCCCCTTCTAATTTTAACAATTCATGGTTCTAGAAAATTATTAGTGGTGATTTGGATTAATAATAATCCAAATTATTAAAAAATATGAGTACTTTTATAGTGCTCGGCCACCATAAAATTATATTGAATGGTTTATTCCAAACATTTTAAACATTTACTCCTTGAAAATTAATTAATCTATGTTGTCATTGAGCAAAGGATCTATCCATCAAAGAAAAACTGTAGCCTGTCAACATAAAACTTCTGGTTACGTGGAAGTGAAATGCTGAGATTTCACTGAGCTGTTAAACAAATTTCATTTTAAACTGAGTATGTATGAAGGAAAAGAACCCTGATGTATGCTTAAAAATTCAAAATACTGCTTTTTACTGAACCATGGCCTAGTTTTCACTTTGGCAGCATTTATGAAGAGAGTTAATTATTGAGACTGACACAATGATGATCACATTGGATGTCATTAAGCAATGCTCAGAGAGAGATGCAGCCGCTCACCTGAAAGCTGATGGTGTAAATATGCTGCAGCAGACCTCCTGTGACATAGGACTGCTGAAAATGGAGGAAAGAGCCTTCTCTTCTGTATTGTCCCTTGTATTGGGACTATGTTGTTCTTATTGAAATTTCGGGAAAATGTCATTCTTTTCCTATAAAGTCAATATATGTTCATTATAGAAAATGTGGGGGAAAAAATGATTTCCCCGGACCGCACTCCCGCAGACAGCGGCGTTGGTGATGATTCGGTGGTGCGTGCAGTTAAGGGGGGAGGGAGCTGGGTTTTTCCTTGTTTTATGTTTCAGGAGCGCACGTCGTCTTCGTGGTGTTCATCAATGAGCTCTTCCCACGTGGGAAGTACCTGAATGCCAGGTCTGAAGTTCGGGATTGCGGTAGCCCCGACCTGAGGCTGTGGGAGTTTGGACCCTTGTGCACGGCTTCGAGGGCCCTGGGAGAGGAGCTGTGTCCCTCTTGCGTGTTGGGCACCCACTGTGTGCACCACGAGGGGGTCGTGTGTTTCTGGTTTCTCTGGTGTGTGTCGGTCCTGGGTCTTGTGGTGTGAACTGGGTCTGTCACCGAGGCCCCAGGGCGCTGGGCCCGTCACCCTCCCAGAGGCTGTAGGCTGGAAACAGAGACTCCTAATGCTCAAGTGAGCGCCTTACTTCACTATTCTCTCTCTCAAATTAAGCCTGGGGTGTGTCTTCATCACACAGCCTCATCCCCCGTGTCCAGCTGGACCAGGCCCTTAACCTAATGGGCAGATCATCACACTCTTCCCAGATGGAGGTCAGCGGAACAGAAGGGCAGAGCCTCTGCCCAGCCCAGTTCCAGCAAAAGAGGGTGAAAAATAACAGGCAGCAAGTATGAGAGAGGTGGTTGGATAATTGTTGTTTTTTATTGACTTTGAGAAAATACTTCTGAGGGAATCCAAGAGTATATAAAGGGGATAGAAAAATCCCTGCTGTTATTAATGAGACAGCAACAAATAAATATTTTACTTTCCCCTCTCCCCGCCAAAAAAAAAAATCTTGAAAGGCAGCAGAGAAAAAGCAGGAAGAATTCTCCAAGTGCACTTCAGAAACGCTGGCGTTTTTATGTCCCCCGTCTCGCTGCCCTGCTTTATGTGGTCAGCAGCTCGTGGGGTCTTCTCCGGGGAGAGGAGCTTACTAACTATCCAGCACTCCAGTTAACACTCACCATGCAGTCCCGTGAGCATAAGACACACAGCCACCTTAATTGGTGAGTCCCCACCTGCCCACTTCATGCTGATAAATTTGATGAAGGGAAAACATGCGCGTGTTGCTCTAACATTATTTCCGTTATCATCGTTGGCTCTGAATACTGCCATATTTTCATTGCCCATTTGGACCTCCTCTTTTTTTTTAGTTTTTTAGAATTGAAGTTTATCATTCATACATGAACATACATGAACAAAAGGTGTACAGTAAAAGTCACGACCTTACTAAACAAACAGGCATATCATCAGACAGGCTCCCATGCATTACCCACCACCACACCTTGCATTGTTGGGAAACCTTTTTTACGAATTATGAAAGGGCATCAGCAAAGTGTTGCTGCTGACTACAGGAAATACACGGGTGTATTTTCCCCCACCCCACCGGGTCATCGCCACCCTGTATTGATAGTCTACCTTCTGCTCTCTGCTCTGAGGTCGTCTTTTCCCAGAGCTTTGAGGACTGCATTGCACATCATGAGCAGCGAGTCCTTGCCAGCCGTATGTTACAGACCTTTTCTCCCAGACTCTTGCAAGTCTTAGCCTTGTTTATGGGGATTTTTGGAAATAATATTTTAAATTTTAACAGTTTAATCTGCTCATTATTTCTTGTTAGACTTCTGTGTTTTCTGTCTTGGGTACAAATGCATATATTATAAAAATATTCTGTTTTCTCCTAACAGTCACAGCATCTTCTTTTTACATGATGTTCATGCATTTGGTATTTGTCATGTGTAGGATATAAAGTAAAAAGAGAACAAACTTACGTTTTTCCTAAATTGATAGCCAGTGTTTCTAAAAGACAAAGCATAGTCCATATTTTACCCAACTCTGTTGAAATAACATCTTTATTCTTTATTGATAGCAGATGTTCTTTCTCACTGTTCTTCTTTTTGAAATTTCCACAATACTTATCATGGGTTTATAATGGTTTTCTTTCCATATAAATTTTATAATCAACTTTTCTACTTCCATAAACACGTGTGTTGCTATTTTGCTAGGTACTGCATAATTTATGGATTAATCTGAGAAAGATTCAAAATGACAGGGGTTCCTTCCCAGGGTCACAAAGTGCCTTTCTCTTGATTCATGTTCCTTTTACGTTCTCTTATAAAATGGTTGCATATTTCACACACATTTTGCCTATATTTGGGGGAATAGTTCATTAATTTCTGTGACATCGTGAATTCTATAATCATCTAACTGTTTATTTATGGTATAGAGAAACGTCCTTGTTTATTGGCCTTATAGCTGACTGCCATACTCAGCTGATGACATGGATGGTGAATGCCAGTTTCCTCTAACTTACTGATTTTTAAAAATACTGTGGTGGTTAGGACATCCAGGTTAGAGGTGACCGTTACCAAGGAGACACCCCATCCTAGAAATACGCCTGACTCGAGTGGAAATGCGTCTGGCGTTACGCATGCATAAAACATCTACTGTAGGTTTCTTGTAGACAGCCTGTATCTATTTCAGGAAGTTCTCTTCTATCCTAATTTGTCAAGTACTTTGGAAGAAAACTTGGTGAAATTTATCACATCCTATTTCGGCATCTGATTTAATCACATGCACATAATTTTCTGTTTAAATATGCTAATGTAATTAATTACATTAATAGATTGTCCAACCCTCTAACAACCTTGTAAGGTAAGTATTTTTATACTGCTTTTACAGATCACCTCACTGATGCTCAGAGAAGTTAATTAACTTGCCCATGATAACAGCTATTAAGTGGCAGAGCCATAATTCAAACCACTTTGACTCCTTGGCCTATGTGACTGTAGACCCAAGGGTCAAAGTATTTTTTTAACCATTGCTTTTGACTGTGACACAGTTGCTTTGGGAAATGGGAAGAATGGCAGGAAGACAATGTGTGTGAAGTGTCCCAGTAGCCCCTGTCCTCCTCCAGGGCAGTTTCTCTCATTTATGACAAAGGGTCCCCTGGGCCTGGACCCTTCTGGTGGTTTTCATCTTCTTCCCAGTGGACTGCTGCTGTCCTCCTTTACCCCTTATCCCAGAGGCCATCACTGCTCAGCCTGGAAATCCATCCCAACAACTAGTACCTGGACATCTGGCCAACCAGTCTTCAGACCTACTGATTCCACCCCCTAAGTAGCTCTGGAATCCACGTAGTCTTTCCATCTGCAGAATAATTTTCTTAGCTCGCTGCCTCTGCTCTCTCTGGGCCTTTGTCCATTCCACAGCCACAGTGGTCTTTCCAGAAGGCACACACCTGCACATCAACTTCATGACTCTTTTATTGCTTTTAGGTCAAACTCCTCACAGGGTTTCCAAAAACATGCACAGTTTAGACCCTGCTTCCTTACTAACCCCATGATCTAATCCTACGCCCTTTGATTCTACTCTACAAGCAGAGCCCCTTCTGTCCCGAGGCCCACACCTATGTCCACTGACCACCTCCTGGGGCACCATGACGCCCTGCCTCCCCCAGCCCAGCACACAGCACCCTGACGTCTAACTGCATGAGAGGGTCATCTCTCTAAGAAGACAAGAACTTGGGTGGGGTATTTCTGTGTTCTCTGCTACAGGCCAATTCTCAGGACAGAGCCTGGCAGGCAGCGTACATTCAGGAAGCAGCTGGAGCTGCTTGAGTGTTTGGGTTTGCTAAACCACTCAAAGCAGACACCGTGATATGTGTTGGTTTTGACAGTGGGAATTTATTCATTTAAAGCTTCCAGTTTTGAGACTGAAAAAAAAATGTCTAAATCAAGGCAGCATCAAGGCAATGCATTCTTCCCTCAGACCAAAAGCCCACACCCGACTCCTCAGTCACATGGCAAAGCACATGGCAGCATCTGCTGCTCTCTCCCTTCTTTTCTGGGTTTCCTTGCTTTTAGCTTCTTGCTTCCATGGCACGCTCTCTCTCTCTCTGCATTTATAAAGGATTCTGGTAAGAGGATTAGAGCCCACTCTGGGCCACACCTGAACTGAAGTACCTCTTGAAAACCTACTTACAGTAGGCTTACACTTGGGAATGCATTAGCTGGTTTCTTTAAACCTGTCCGGCATGTTGAACAGCCATTTATTTCAAATACCCATATTAGAGAGTTAACCATTCAAATAAAAAAATATTTATTATGAATGTGCCATGGTCAAAGCATTGTGCTTTCCATGCTGGTGTATACAAGACAGAAAAGGCATAGTTCCACAAAATATGGCTCAGGAACACTGCTGATTTACTTATATAAATTTCTTTTGTTGCTTAATACATCTAGTTAATCAAAAGTAAAATGGTTTTCGAAGTTGTAAAAGCTGTGAAATTAGCTCTATCTTGAACCATGATGAAAATTACCAAAATTCCAGTATTAATGTCTTTATTGAGAATGAAACACACAATTTAACACATGATCGTTTTGGTATGTTACCTAATTTAATCACAAACGCATTATATAACTTTTTAAATATACTTTTAAATTTTTAAAAATATACTTAGATTACAAAAATAATATATAACAAGTATAGGGGATTCCCATATGCCCCGCTCCCTAACCCCCCACCACCACATTTTCCCACATTGACAACATTCTTCGTTAGCGCGGTACATTCGTTACACTTGATGAACACGTCTTGGAGAATTACCAGTAGCATGGATTATAGTTTACATTGTAGCTTACACTCTCTCCCACACATTTTCGTAAGTTACTGCAAGATATATAATGGCCTGTATCTGTCATTGCAATGTCATTCAGGACAATTCCCAAGTCCCGAAAATGCCCCCAAATTATACCCATTTTCCCCTTTCCTCCCCTCAGAACCTCTAGTGGCCACTGCCTCCACATTAATGATAAAAGTTCTCCCATTGTTAGATTCACAGTAAGTCTATAGTGGAATAACAGTAAGTCTACTCTAGTCCATCATTCATTCCCCAATCCTGAGGATTCTAGGATGGTGATGCCCACTCCGCCTCTAATTGAGAGCGGATTTAGATCGCATGGGGCAGATGGATGGGACTCTCTTTCTTGCAGTTGCAGACTTTCTCTGTTTGTTGAGATGGTTGCTGTCCATCATCATCTCCTTGTTAATTGTCTTGGGTGAGTCCAATGAACTGGAGAGCAGGTCTTGCAAATCTGTTGAGATTCAAAGCTCAACTGGTACATGGACAGGCCAAATATTTAAGTCTCTTGGATGTACACCTATCAATTCTAGTACTAACTATAGGTTCAAATAGAAGGGAAACCACAACTGAGTCCAACTCTGTCACACTGGGGAGCATAAATTCCAAAGTGAGGCCCACTGGCAAGGTCCCAAACTCCTGCACTGTCTGCTCTGCCTGTAGTGTCTGGATATCTTCAGAGCCCTCAGGAGCCCTGATATTTGAGGCAATATTTACTTTGGCAGTCAATGAGATCCTGCTGAGTCATGAATAAGCGTAACCCCTGGAATGACCTCCCAACTCACTTAGAAGTCTTTAGCCATATAACCCATTTGTCCTTACCCTTTTCCCCTTTTGGTCAAAGTCTTTTTCCAGTTGCATTGCTAGTTGGTGCTTGGCAGTAATCCTTCGGTGCCAGGGAGGCTCATCCCCAGGATACATGTCTCACACTGGGGGGAAGGTAATGCTAAGTTTTGCTTAGAGAGAGGCCACATTTGAGCAACAAGGAGATCTCAGGAGGTAACTCTTAGGCACCCTATAATACTAAGCTAAGTTTCAATTTCAAAAGTAAAGGTTCATAAGTAGAGTTGTCCCTATTAAGGGCCCGTCAATGGTCCATCCTCCTTCACTAGTCACTGCCCCTGTACTCAGGGCATTCCTTACTGTCCCATTAGAGAATGTGGCAGAGCTCCCCACAATGGGAATTCAATATTCTTTTGGTTATTGTGTGAATCTCCACCTACTGTGACAATGCCTCATGAATGCTTGAACACATTCATGTGCCTTATACGTATGCCCTAGGTGAACCTCCTCCCATGCATCCCCCATCTCTGATACTCCGCACCAATGATCGTCCCTATATAAGCTTTAATAATGAACTTTTTCCCTTAGGACTTAGTACCACATTTTAGACATACACTTTCAATATTGATATCCAAGGTGGCAACACAATGCTTGAAAATATCCTGAGAGACCCATAAACTGTGGTATGACCCAACAACACAAAATAAATGTATTCATTTTCTACTGGTGCTTCAACAAATTATCACTAACTTAACTTTAATTGCTCAGAACAGCACAGATTTATTATCTTACATTTCTGTAGGTCTGGCATGAGTCACGCGGGGCTAAACTCAAGGTGTTGGCAGAGCTACCTTCCTTTCTGGAGATTCTGGGGGAGATCCATTTCCTTACCTCTTCCAGCATATATTCTTGTCCAGTTGTGGCCCCTTCCTCCTTTTTCAAAGGCCACAGTATTGCATTTCTCTCATGCTTCCTTCTTCTAGTAGCATCTCCCTCTGACCACAGTTCCCACTTTTAAGGAAGCATATACTTAGAGTGGGCCCACATGCATGACAGAGGATAATCTACCCCTTCTTAATCACATCTGCAAAGTCCCTTCTGTCATGTAAGGTAACATACTCACAGATTCCGGGGATTATATGGGTGGGGGGCATTATTCTGTCTACCATAATAGAGATTTTATTGTTTTTTATATTTCAGATCTTTTATTAATTAGGGTTTTTTGAATTTATAAAGTTATAAAAATCCTAAGACCCAGTGTGAGTTATATACAGCTCTAACTGTGCAATATAGATAATTGTCTCTTCTTTACAGACCTGGACTTGGTGGGAGCTATTTTATATTTTTCATTTGAAAAAAATTTGTATTTAAGTATATCATTCATATATTAATATACATGAACAATAAGTAAATAGTAAAAGTTGTGAATTTACAAAATATATCATACAAGACTTCCATATATCATCCCACCACCAACACCTTATATTGTGAAACATTTGTTACAAATTATTAAAACTATTGTCAGAATATTACTACTAACTATAGCCCATATTTTACATTTGGTGTATTTTTCCCCAACCCACCTGATCATTAACACCCTATGTTATTATTATATATTCTTATGCATTGGTTATAGATCATGAGAGAACAGTCTCCTATTTGTTCTGTTTACCACAGTCCATCTTCCACCACAGGATTCCCTGTGCTATACAGCCTGATGCTTTGTAAAATCCATTCAAGGTGTATAATCAGTGGGTCTCATTTTCATCTCAGAGTTGTGCTTTCAGAACCTCAGTCAATTTCAGAATGTTTTCATCACTCCAAAAGGAAAAATCCCTTACCCCTTTATATCCCCCTATTGTTGTCCCTTAAAGTTGATATAATAACTTCTTTGCCATTGCTGCAAAAATATTACACTATTACTGTTAACTATTGTCCATAATTTACATTAGTTGAAATTTCCCCATGTATCACTATATCCTTAATACTTTGTTAAAGAAGAGCAATCTTATACTATTATCCACAATCTTCATCCACCACCAAAATCACTGTCCCTAGATTATTCTCTGTCCCTAGATTATTCTCTGGCTTCCTTTCAATTGACATTTACATCCATTGACATTTACATCCACAGATTACACCTTTCAGCCACAATCATTTTTATAAATCAGCAGTGTTAGTTAAACTCACTATACTGCATTACCATCAACTCTATTCAATTCCACACTTTTACAATAAACCTTATTAAAAATTCTACGTACGTTAAGCATCAGCTCCCATTCTCAACGCACATTCTATTTCCTGTTAACCCATAATCTGGAGTTTACCTCTGTGAGTTTACTTATCATATTTATTTCATATTAGTGAGACCAAATAATATTTGTCCTTTTGTGTCTGGCTTATTTCACTCAATGTAATATCCTCAAGCTTCATTCATGTTGTCATATGCATCCTGATTTCATTTCTTCTTACTGCAGCATGGTATTCCATTGTATTTATATACCGTATTTTGTTTATCCATTCATTGGTTGATGGACACTTGGGTTGTTTCCAACTTTGGGTAATTGTGAATAAAACCGCTATGAACATCGGTGTGCAGATGTCTGCTCGTGTCCTTGCTTTCAGTTCTTCTGAATATAATCCTAGTAACAGGATTCTTGGTTCATATGGCAGTCCTATATTCAGCTTCTTGAGGTAACGCTAAACTGTCTTCCAAAGAGGCTGTACCATTCCACCGTCCCACAAACAGTGAAGGAGTGTTCCTGTTTCTCCACATTCTCTCCAGCACTTACAGTTTTCTGGGGTTTTTTTTTTTTTGCTTTTTGTTTTTTGTTGTTTTTTTTAATAATGGCCATTCTATAAGGATTGAAATGGTATCTCATTATAGTTTTGATCAGCATTTCCCTAATAGCTAGTGATGTTGAACTTTTTTTTTCCATGTGCTTTTTGGCCATTTGTATTTCCTCTTTGGAAAAATGTTTATTCAAGTCTTTTGCCCATTTTTTAATTAGGTTGTTTGTCTTTTTATCGTTGAGTTGTATGATCTCTTTATAGAACAGAGATAGCAAAAACCCTTATCAGATATGTGGTTCCCAAATATTTTCTCCCATTGATTAGGCTGCCTTTTTACTTTCTCGACAAAGTCTTTTGAAGAACAAATGTGTTTAATTTTGAGGAAGCCCCATTTATCTATTATTTTATTTTGTTGCATTTGTTTTGGGTGTAAGGTTTAAGAAATTACCACCTACGATAAGATCTCAAAGATGTTTCCCTACATTTTCTTCTAGTGGTTTTATGGCTGTAGCTTTTATAGTTAGGACCTTCATTCATTTTGAGTTAATTTTTGTTTAAGGTGTGAGAGAGGGGTCCTCTTTCTTTCTTTTGGATATCCATATATCCAGTTTTCCCAGCACCATTTGCTGAATAGACTGCTCTGGCCCAGGTGGGTGGGCCTGACAGCCTTGTGAAAAATCACTTGAGGGTTTATTTCCAAACTCTTGATTTGATTCCATTGGTCAATGTGTCTGTCTTTGTGCCAGTACCATGCTGTTTTTACCACTGTAACTAAATAATATGCTTTAAAGTCAAAAGTGAGAGTCCTCTAAATTTTTTCTTCTCTTTAAAGATATTTTTGACTATTCGGGACCCCTTCCCCTTCCAGATAAAGTTTATAATTGGCTTTTCCATTTCTGCAAAAAAGACTGTTGGGATTTTTATTGGGATTACATTGAATCTGTAAATCAGTTTGGGTAGAATTGACATCTTAACAACACTTAGTGCTACAATCCATAAACATGGAATGTTCTTCCATTTATTTATGTCTTTTTTGTGTTTTTTTTAGCAATGTTTTGTAGTTTTCTGAATATAGGTCTTTTATGTCCTTGATTGAGTTTCCTAAATACTTGATTATTTTAGTCACTATTACAAATGGAATTTTTTTCTGACTTCCTCCTCCGATTGCTCATCAGTAGTGTATAGAAACACTATTGATTTTTGCATATTAATCTTGTATCCTGCCACTTTGCTGAACTTGTCTACTAGTTCTAGTGGCTTTTTTTGTGGGGTTTTTTTTTTTTTTTTTCATTCTCTAAATATTGGGTCATGTCATCAGCAAATAACAAAAGTTTTACTTCTTCCTTTCCTATTTGGGTGCCTTTTATTTCTTTTCTTGCCTAGTTGTTCTAGCTAGGACTTCTAGCACAATATTGAATAACAGTGGAGACAGTGGGCATCCTTGTCTTGTTCCCAATCTCAGTTGGAAAGCTCTCAGACTTTCATTGTTGAGTACAATGCTAGCTGTGGGTTTTTCATATATGCACTTTACTATGTTGAGAAAGATTCCTTCTAAGGAATGCATTAGTTTTAAGAACATGATTTCCTGGGGTATACATACAGTTCCAAACAACCACATTGGGCATTCTGTCCAAGAGAATGTTTATCGAATTCCTGCTGCCCCAAGGAGCAGACAAAGCAAGGGAGTGAAGCTTCTGGTCGCATGCAAACACACATACACAGCACACGCACAAGACTAGCAAAATTCTCTACTCTGAGATTGGACAAACCAAGCAGTAATCAGGTTCCTTTTATTGTCATATTAATTTCTTTACTTCCAGAGGCTGTCTCGGTGGCTCTCACTTCTCTTTGCTTTATTTTTACTTATTGCTTTCCTACTTGGTTGCTTCCTTCTGAGGTGTTGCAATGGGGTTTAGCCTCGGGGTCACGTTCATTACCGCGCCCCCAGCGGCAGCACAGGCCACCCGTCTCCCCACCCCCTGCTGTTTTGGTGCCAAGGAGATGCAGAGGGAGCAGAGATTTATTGACATGGCATCATTTAATTATCTCGATGGCCTTTTGTAAAATGAGCAAGGAAGGGTTTGAAGCAGCCACCTTCCAGTCTTGAGGCAACAGCTCGGCGATGCCGTGTGTCTGCTCTAACTTTCATCTTTTTCATGAAGGTTTTGCTCTCCTGAGTTTCCTCAGGAAAATGCAATTCCTCAGGATTACGAACCCTGGATATAAAGTGTCACATCCTGTACAGCAGGCAGCTGCCACAACACTTCCAAACCGTGCCCCCAGGTGCCAGGGCTCAACTCGGAAATATCAAAGTGCCGGGTCTTTACTGTGATGATAATACGCATCATTTACAGCACAGCACTGACTCTCAAGACACCAAGTGAAGACTCCTCTTTGCCCTCATCAGCTTTACCAGCAAAACAGTGCTTTTGTCTGAGCGCCACCTTCATTTCCCTGCTTTCCTAGTGTTCTGAGTTTATGCTACTGAAGTCACAAAACAAATTCAGTCCTAGTGCAAAGTTGGAGCCCACGGCTCGCCGTTCTGCTCCTCCTCTCAGGCCATGGCGCCCCTGGCACGCAGTCAGGATGGGCCTGCTTACCACTGCTTCTGGCCCGCGGCCTGCTGTCAGCTGTATCTGCGATGCCAAAACCCAACCTTGGGTTGCCCTCTCCAGATGCTTTCCTCATTCCTCCCCCAAGCCTGCTGAGCACTGCTTGAAATTGGCTGAAAAGTGATTTCACAAAGGCTGTGCCATTGGAGCCTGGCGGCTAAGATGCTTCATCCACTTAGCAAATGCATGAGGCGCTGGCCTGCCTGGGGACTTGTCCCGGGAGCAGCATCAGGCATGGAATTGGAGGGCCATAAAGGGATTTAAAGCAGGGTGCGATGAAAGGAGGGGAGGGAAGTGGGGCATCAGGGGCTGTCACTGCACACTCAGGGAACCCTGGGCTCATTCCTTACTGATTACCCCGAGCACCTCCCATTGTGATAGCTCTAAACTTTCTTCACCCTCCCTGAGCCCCTACTGGGAGACTGAGGCACACCAAGGCTGTTGGCAGAAGCTCCTTAAGTTTTTCTTCCATCTCCTTATAATTATTTCTTATTTTCTAGGATACCGAGGAAGGGCATGGGTTTCTACACTCTATTCTCAGCCCCTATGTGCCACTTAATGCTCAGTTTCATATGCCCAGGAAACCCAGTTCAAACTGGCATAAATGGTTTATGTCACTGCAAGTTCGTGAGATAGAGCTGGCTTCTTGGTAGGACTTGACCTAAAGGCTCAAATGAGGTCACCAGACTTGCTCTTTCTGTCTCACCAAGCTCTGCCTCACCTTTCCCTGTGTGCAGACTTTGTCCATTTACTTTCTCCATGGCTGCAAGATGGCTGCAGGAGCTCCTGCTTCAGATAGGCTGAATAATCCCTCCCTACCCCAGCCAATATGTCCATGTCCTAATGCCCAGAACCTGGGAATGTTACCTTTTATGGAAAAAGGGACTTTTTAGGTATGATTAAGTTATGGATCTTGAAATGAGGGGATTATCCTGGATTATCCAGGTGGGCCCAATGTAGTCACAAGAGCCCTTATAAAAGAGAGGCAGGGGGATTACAGTTAGTGAAGAGGATGAGACATCACTATGGTGCTGACTTTGAAGATGGAGGAAAGGGCCTCAAGGAATGCAGGCAGCCTCTAAAAGCTGGACGAGGCAAGAATATGGGTTGTTCCCTAGAGCCTCCAGAAGGAACCAGCTCTGCTGACACCTTGACTTTATTCCAGTCAGACTAATTTTGGGCTTCTGTTCTCCAGAACTATAAGGGAATAAATTTACATTGTTTTAAGCCACTGACTTTGTGCTAATTTGTTAGCAGCAACAAGAAGCTCATCCACTAATAAAACTTTTCATTTCCCAGAAACTCCAGCAAATATTTCTACTTGCCCTGTTGGTTCTGAGAGTGTTTTGATCCTATACCTGGATCAGTCCTGTGGCCAGAGGGAGGGAATATTTACCGATGGGCTTACACCTTGAAACTGACTATTGATTGAGACGTGGTCTATGAGCTAGCTTCCTTATAAGAATGAGCTCAAACCTTAAAGCAAAATTCCATGAGCTTTTAGTTTTCCTACTGTGGGAATGAGAACAAATGTCTTACAAAGGACACATAATTATTAAGGTGCAGAACTGGGTCATTCTGCCTCCAGAACTCAGTTCCTTTACGTTTCTCACTTTGCCTTCCATTCCACCTAGCCATGACCTTCACTATCACCCACTCCTGGGATAGGGCTGCAGGATCCAAAGAAAAGATCCAGGAGGATTTCATAGCTTTAGTTCTTGCTGGGAGGCATCTGGTGTCCTGGCCAGAAGTGTGGACAGGGTATGCTGCGGTCGTGGGAACTGACCATTCTCATCCAAAGCTGTGATCTGGGCCCTCTGCAGCAAAGCCCCTCTCTAGCTCACCCCTAAATTGGATAGTGTGGGGCCAGGTCCATGCAATTTCAACTCTCTTCTGAGTCAGCACCCCTCAAGACCAATGAGCATGGGGGGGCCATGTCTGAAGGGGCCCAGTTCATGTCGCCACACACAGTGTTCCTGATTCCCCAGGGCTCTCCTGGGTCCCCAGCCTTGCCTCCTCATTCTCTCTTCTTCTGGAATGTTCTGTGAACAGTCTTCATCACTGTTCCTTCCTAGATCCCTTTCTTGCTTGGTTCTCAGCCTGTTCTAAACGCAGGGTCTTGCCTCTCCTTAGATGGCGATGTCTGTGAAGGGTTGATCCCACTCACCTGCCAGGTCCCAAGTGGTCCCTCTCCCTCTGGGGACAACTGCCCGCAGGGAGGGTGCTGGCCTCCTGAAAACCCTGTGTGCTGCTCCCTCCTGGCCACACTGGGGTCTAAAAGACAGCACATGCAGAGAAGCAAAAGGCTTCCAGATGCAAAATAACAAATAAACACGGTGGGATTCTTTCAACTGCGACAGCCAGAGGGAGACAGTCTAGAGAGGACGTCACTCCCCACTGTGCCCACAGCCTCCCTCGGCAAGGTTGTGCCACTTCCACACACAGCACGGCCACTCCCCGTAGGGAGGAGCATCCCTTTGATCTTTAGAAACTTGACAATCAGAAGCGCTGACAGCTGTCCTGGTGTGGAGCTCTTTCCCCCACCCCCGCCCCAGCACCCCAGGCCAAGGCCCCAGTCATCCCTCCATGCACCAGACAAGCAGGGCACCGAGCTGCAGGTGCCCGAGCCTCCCCTGAGCCAGGGCGGCTCCACTGCCCGCTAGGCCGATGCTCACGAGGTGAGCACTCAGTACCTCCACTCTGCAGCAACCCCCTGCTTTTGGCACCTCCACCAGCCCTTGCCATGTCTAGGTTAACTCTCCAAAAAGAGTCTCATTCCTGGAGGATGGATTATTTGTGATTGCACAGTTTAAAAACATTGCTCTCCAATGTTCTTTTCCATAGTTTCGCTCTTTTTTAAAACACGCCACACTGGATTGAATAGTGCCCCCCAAAATTCTTGTCTACCTGGAATCTCAGAAAGTGCCCTTATTCGAAATGGAGTGCTTGCTGACCTTTGAAGCTGTAAGTACTTAGGGTGACATCACACTGGATCTCAGTGGGCCCTAGAGAAACAGCTGGGAGAAGAGCACGCAGGGAGAAGAAGGCCATGGGACCACGGAGGCAGAGATGGGCGCCATGCAGCTGCGAGCCATGGGGCGCCATGGACACTGGCCAGCACAGAGGCTGGGAGAGAGGGTGGGACAGAGTCTGCCTCGGGTCGGCAGAAGGAACCAGCCCTGGGGACACAGTGATTTCAGGCCTTTGGCCTCCAGAACTTTGAGAAAATAAATTCTTGTTGTTTTATGCCACCCAGCTCTTGGTGATGTGTTATGGCAGCCCTAGAAGTGAATACACACTCGAAAGGTATTCCTCAGAAAATGACTCCTCATCTGAGCCAATCAGTCCCCACCCTTACTCCTAACTCATGGATCCTCTCCCTCCCTCTTCTGTCACTTGAGCAGGGGAGGGGTGGACTTTCCTGCTCGCCCACCGCGGCTTGGGGATGGGGGGCTCTCCTCAGCTGTAGCTCTCCAGGTGAACAGAGGCTCCTTTGGCTGTGACGGTCTCCCTTTGCACATTGGCGGTGATTGTAGAGCCAACTCTAGGATGTAAATTGGGAAAAAGCCATAACAACGTTTTTATTTCCTTCTGGATTTTTGCCCACTAATAAAAATGCTGGCTAAGCAAGGAGCGTGGGGATTCACATAATCAGAATTTATGTGTTAGGGGACAACCAACCCAAGCAGGTTGGTGGCTCACTTTAATTTCACTCTTTAAAAAACATGTCATTTTGAACCATTTTCCTCATGATTAGTTTATAGAAGAAATATGAAGACGAAATTCCTAATATGAACAAAAATAGACAGGGATTGCCTGAGCTAGAAAAGACCTACAAAAGTCTTTGTTTCAGCCTCCATTTGCAGTAGGGGTAGAAGCTGAAGTTGAGGAGGAGAAGAAAGCTACAGTCCAGTCACAAGCAAGTGATGGTGGCAAGGCACACAGGCCAAGTGCCCCGGAGCCACCCACAGGCAACTTCCGTGCTGTTACCTGTGGGTTTTGGCCCTTCCTCTTAGTTTGCTAGCTTAGGTATTTTTTTTGCTATTTGAAAATAAACTATGAGACAGAGTGCAGGTGATCTTCAAATCCTCCTTTCTGCTTTGCTTAATTCAAATGTAATCAAATCGGAGAACAAGGTCTGTACCTTAAAGTGAAAAAAATAGTAAAAACTTTTAAAGTGGTTTTAAAAATGAGGTCAGTGAAAAATTTCACTTTATCTCTTATTATTTGTGTGCAGGAGAACTTTGAAGAGTGTCTTTGACAGACAACAATGTCCTCCTCCATCTGCAAATCCACCGTTACAGATGTGGGAGGGCAGGTGACTGTAGCATATAAAGATCCTTGACATCTCTGAGGACCTACAAGGCTCTGCTTTGCAGTGGCATGAGATCTATTCAGCCCTAACATTTGAAAGTATGAAATAAATCCTCATATTTTGGTGTTTATTGCCTCCTGAAGAAAAGCTTTATTTCCACAGTTCAAATTACTTCATTAATAAAATCTAGCTATTAGAAACAATTTTCTTTTGATAGGAGCAGATTACTCTTCATAGGAACCCATTATTTTGCCTACTTGCTATAAAGTCACCTTGGGAAAGAATATAATAAATATTTGCAATGTGAGTAGGCTACAAATGCAGGGAACTAATTTTTTTATTCATGAGAAGGAATGCCACGCAAGACTTGGATTCATTTGATTTTTTGTATTAATGAAGGCTTAGCAGACACAGAAATGCCATTTCCATAGGCCAGCCTGCCCCTGACTTGTGGAGACTTTGGATTAACGGAGGGTACTGGTTAGCTGGATGCTAACTGATGCTCCCCACCGTCAACTGCCCATTTTTAATTTTTCCATGTATTCTGGGCGTTTTTTCTGATGGAAGAAGTGATTGAGACGCGCCTGACAGCAGCTGTGGGTGCCCAATTCCTGTTAGAACATAACTCGTGCTTGAGGGTTTTGTGGCCACACTGAACAAGGCCAAGATTGGCCTGGAAGAGGCCAGCGGCTCCCTGCAATGCTTCTCGAGAAATCACTGGCAAGCATCTGTTTGCTTCTGGTGACTTTTAACAGTTTAAGAGATAAAAGACAACCCCCATTTAAGCAAGTCGTTGTGAAACGCAAACGCCACAGCTAATAAAATGCAGGATTAGACACTCGAGATGGAGTCCTCTTTCCTGAACGGGAGGAGCTCTCTGTAGACATTAGGCCTGAGAAGGCTTTCGATTCTCCAACACTTTCCAGCTACAGCTCTTGAAAAACAGTTAACTCTCGGCAGTCCTCGTCCACCACCATTCTGCTTCTGCCTGCTCACTCCACCAACTCTCCTGACCAAGTCCCAAGGACTCATGCTGAGTCCAAGGGCATGCTTTAGTCCTTATCTTGCTTGTGCCCCAGGACCTGGTGGACGCTGTTGTGACTGCAGGACTCTCCGTTGGAGAAGACGTGGAGAGTTTAGAGAAAGGACCATTTGAAGTTGTGGGCAGGGTCATGGGAGACCCACAGGGGTGGCCAGGCCCCCAGGCATGTGCAAGCTGGGGGGCTCTGACCCCCTGTTACTCAAGTACCCACAGATGGGTTTAGCTATGTGGACCCAGAGGAGAGGGCAGACCCCACTGGGACCAAAGCTGGGTAAGCGGACAGAGCCAGGGAATGAATGATGCCCCAGGACAGCCAGGGAATGAATGATACCCCAGGGCAAAGCTAGGGAATGAATGATACCCCAGGACAGAGCCAGGGAATGAATGATACCCCAGGACAGCCAGGGAATGAATGATGCCCCAGGACAAAGCCAGGGAATGAATGATGCCCCAGGACAGCCAGGGAATGA